>PISX010000921.1:0-173207 GCA_004024625.1 Mellivora capensis
GAAGGCAGAGGCTTTAACCCACTGAGCCACCCAAGCACCCCCAGTTTTAAATTATTGAAGGCATTTTGTTCTCTCTGTTGTCTCAAAAGTAAAGAGAATGCTTTAATTATCTTTTGTGGAAATCAAAGAACTGTGTCACTGAAATAAATTTAACCGATTTGGTTTAAGACGTTTTACCATGATCCCAGGTGACTTGCATAATGTCAGCATTATTTTTCTAATATACATGTTTTAATACACAAACAGCAATGTTTTCTAATGAATAACCGGATCTTTGTAAGTTCCAGTGTTTCTTAAACCAGTCTTACCTGGTATGGTTGCATGGGGACTTCACATTTTTCAAAGCGCAGCTGTAGTTTCATTAGTATTACACAAAATCTGTGAAAAGTAACCAAGCCTCCCTCACCATTTTTTTCCACAGCAGGTTTATAAATCTCTAGGGCACTTGCATTTGCCATGAAATATTGTAACAAGCACTCTTAAAGTAATTGAACTGGAATCTGGGAGAAATATTCTTTCCTACAGTGTTTTCGGGAGACCTGGAGGACTGTAGTTTAATGATTTACTTATTTGGAAAATAAAGGAAGAACGTCCAGAATATTTGCTGAATATATCTCTATCAGTGGAAAAACCTTAGGAGAACACTTGGATAAGCAAATATGAAAACTCTTTCTGAGGTATTGTCAAGTGAATTGTGTTATTTCTTCTCCTTTCTCTCTCTTCCTCTTCCTTGTTTTCTTCTTTAGAAAGAAAAGATTTATTTATTTAAGAGAGAAAGCAAGTGTGGGGAGAGTCAGAGGGAGAGAATCTTTAAGCAGACTCCCTACTGAGCATGGAACCCAACTCAGGGCTCAATCCCATAACTCAAGAGATTAGGACCTGAAATGAAATCAAGGCTCTAGTGCTTAACTGACTGAGCCACCCAGGTGCCCCTTTCTTGTTTTCTTTTTTCTCTTCCTCTTGCACTTCTCTTTTCTTCCTCCTTTCTTATGCTGTATCACCCTGGAAGCTATCAATGTACTGAGTACAAAGAGCATGTGTTCACATGGAAATCAAAATTGGTCTCATACTCTAAAGGACAGATCATAATGGATCTAGAAGATCATAAAACAAAAATTTAAACTCAACTCCATGATGTCTTTCTTTCAAAATCATAACTCGGGCCTCTTCACAAAATTCATGTAGGTAACATATTATATTTTATTAGAAAATGTGTAATTTTGAGGAATCTCCACACTGTTCTCCAAAGTGGCTGCACTAACTTGCATTCCCACTAACAGTGTAAGAGGATTCCCCTTTCCCCACATCCTCTCCAGCACACATTGTTTCCTGTCTTGCTAATTTTGGCCATTCTAACTGGTGTAAGGTGGTATCTCAATGTGGTTTTAATTTGAATCTCCCTGATGGCTAGTGATGATGTACATTTTTTCATGTGTCTGATAGCCATTGTATGTCTTCATTGGAGGAGTGTCTGTTCATATCTTCTGCCCATTTTTTGATATGATTATCTGTTCTGTGTGTATTGAGTTTGAGAAGTTCTTTATAGATCCTGGAAATTAAAAATAGAGCTTCCCTATGACCCTGCAATTGCACTACTGGGTATTTACCCTAAAGATATAGATGTAGTGAAAAGAAGGGCCATCTGTACCCCAATGTTTATAGCAGCAATGGCCACAGTCACCAAACTGTGGAAAGAACCAAGATGCCCTTCAACGGATGAATGGATAAGGAAGACGTGGTCCATATACACTATGGAGTATTATGCCTCCATCAGAAAGGATGAATACCCAACTTTTGTAGCAACATGGACGGGACTGGAAGAGATTATGCTGAGTCAAATAAGTCAAGCAGAGAGAGTCAATTATCATATGGTTTCATTTACTTGTGGAGCATAACAAATAACATGGAGGACATGGGGAGATGGAGAGGAGAAGGGAGTTGAGGGAAATTGGAAGGGGAGGTAAACCATGAGAGACTATGGACTCTGAAAAACAACCTGAGGGGTTTTGAAGGGGTGGTGGGTGGGAGGTTAGGGGAGCCAGGTGGTGGGTATTAGGGAGGGCACATATTGATTGCATGGAGCACTGGGTGTGGTGCAAAAACAATGAATACTGTTACGCTGAAAAGAAATTAAAAAAAAATAAATTTTAGTTGGTTAATAAAAAAAAGAAAATGTGTAATTTTGGAGTAAATACTTCTTTTAAAATGACCTTTGTTTCTTGAAAAAAAAGTCAAGGTCTTTAAAGACAAAGAGAGATATGGGATGATTCCACATTAAAGGTGATTATAGTAATATGATCCTAAACCAGTAATCCTGGATTGGATTCTAAACCCCCAAATAGATACTCTAAAGGGCTTTGTGGGGAGTTGGTGAAATCTGAATATACTTGCTATAATTAGATGATAATTTTGTGTCACTTTTAATTGTATATTAATTTTTATATATTTTATACTTTATATTTTTACTTTTATTGTTATGTTATGTAGGAGATCTTAGAGAATATCTTTATTTTCTAAAAAAAATATACATGAAACAGGATGAGCTGAAGATGGTGGAGTAGTAGGAGGACCCTAGTCTTGCCTGATCCCTCAAACTGAGCTAGATAAATGTCAAATCATCCTGAATACTCAAGAAATCAATCTGGTGACTGACAGAATAAAGTGCACAACTAGAAGGAAAGAAGAGGACACATCATGGAAAGTAGAAGGTGCAGAGATATGATTTAGAGGAGAAGTGAATCATGGGTGCTGCAGAGGGAAGGGAGCCCTGGTTATGGAGATAGGAGAGAGAAAGGAGCACACAGGGAATCACACAAGGAAAGCATTTCCCCCAAGGCCATTGAGTGGGAAAATGAGAGGGGCTGATTTTCATCAGTTTTAACACCACAGGGCTCAAAGACTGGAGTTTTGGACATCTGTGGCATGGCAGGTGCGGAGCCTGATAGGCGATGCAGTGTTCCTGTGGAGAAGGAGCGCAGATAGTCGAGGGGGGCAGATGGTGTGATCTGAGGATTCCCTGGGACACACTGGGAGAGATGATTTTCCCTTCTTGGAGTGCATCTGAGAGAGGTGGCATTGGCATTGCTTCTTCAGAAACAAAGCAGCAAGCAGGCTGCCCCTGCCCCTCAGCATAAACTAACTTCAGTAAAAAGCACAGCACCAACAGAGACATAAACTGCTCACACCAAACCCCACCCATCTGTGCTTTGCAGGTTCCTGTTTCTCAGGTAAGTATGCTTGAGAAACAGCACAGTGGGACCCACACCCAGAAGACTAGCATAAACTGCCCGCCCCAGCACACACATTTATTGACCATTGAGTGCTGCAAAACTTCAGCTCTAGTGGAAATAGCATCAGGGTTCTTTTAACTAACAGATCAGAGCACACCAAGTTAAAACTCTACACTCTAGCCAAGGTCCAAACATTCACTACTGTGGCAAAGAGAAACTCTATAGAAGACTGACCTGATGGGGAAATGCAGCCAAAACACATAAGCAGAGTGTACATAGCATACGCCAGAGACCTTTTCTGAAGTGCCAGGCCTTGGACAGTATATGACTTCTTCTTTATAAGGCCATTACTCTCAGGAGCAGGAAACATATCAGGCTTTCCTAACATAGGGAAGAAGATAGAGACCTAGACAAAATGCCAGGACAGAGGGATTTATCTCAAAAGAAAGAACAAGGAAAGGTCATGGCCAGGGATCCACTTGTAAGAGATATATGTAATATGCTTGATCCAAAATTTAAAGCAACAATTATAAGGATACTAACAGGGCTTGAGAAAAACATATAAAACATGAAGGAGTACCTTACCACAGAGATAAAAGATCTAAAAACTAGTCAGGCTGACATACAAAATGCTACAACTGAGATGTGAAACCAACTGGTTATAATAACCACAAAGATGGAAGAAACAGAGGAATGAATAAGTGATATAGAAGATAAAATTATAGAAAATAATGAAGCTGAAAAGAAAAAGGACAGAAAAATATCAGATCATGAATGTAGACTTATGGAACTCAGTGATTCCATAAAGTGTAATAACATTTGTGTCACAGAAGCCCCAGAAGAAGAGGAGGAAAATGGGACAGAGGTTTGTGGGAGGAAATTATAGCTGAAAACTTCCCTAATCTGGGAATGGAAACAGACATTCAATTCCAGGAGGAACAGAGAACTCCCATCAAAAACTCCCCCACTAAAAAAGGGAATTATAGGCTAATATCCCTGATGAACAGGATGCAACCTTTCTCAACAAAATATTAGCAAATTGAATCCAACAGTGGGTTAAAAAAAATCATTCACCATGATCAAGTGTGATTTATTCCTGGGATCCAAGGATGGCTTGGAGTATAGCATCCATTCTTGATAAAAACCTTCAACAGCAAATAGGGATAGAAAGAACATGTTTCAATTTCAACATCACAAAGACCATCTATAAAAGACCTATAGCTAACGTAATCCTCATTGGGGAAAAAAAAAAAAAAAAAAACAAACAGAATTTCTCCTCTATGGTCAGGAATTAAACAGAGATGTCCACTCTCACCGCTGTTATTCAACTTAGTACTAGAAGTTCTAGCCTGAGTAATCAGGCAACAAAAAGAAATAAAAGGCATACAAATCAGCAAGGAAGGAGTCAAACTTTCACTATTCAAAGACAACATGATACTCTATGTAGAAAACCTGAAAGACTACATGAAAAAGTTGCTAAAACTGATACACAATCTGGTAAAATCACAGAATATCAGATCAATGTACAGAAATCTGTGGCATCTTTATATACTAATAAAGAAACAGCAGAAAGTGAAACCAAGAAATCCATCCCATTTACAATTGGGTCAAAAACAATAAGATACCTAGAAATAAGCCTAATGAAAAAGGTAACAGATCTGTACTCTGAAAACTACAGAATATTTATGAAAAATATTGAAGAGGACATAAAGAAATGGAAAATATTTCATGTTCATGGATTAGAAGAAAAAAATAGTGTTAGACTATCTATGTTACCTAAAGCAAACTACACATTTAAGCAATTCCTATCAAAATACCACCAGCATTTTTCACAGAGCTAGAACAAATGATTCTTAAATTTCTGTGGATCTACAAAAGACCCCAAATAGCTAAAGTGATCACAAAAAAGAAAAGAAAAGCTGGAGGCATCACAATTCCATACTTCAAGTTATATTACAAAGCTGTAGTGATTAAGATAGTACAGTGTTGGTGCAAAAATAGACACATAGATCATTGGAATGGAATAGAAAACCCAGAAATGGACCCTCAAATCTATGTCAACAAATACTCAACAAAGTAGGAAAGAATAATGGAAAAAAGACAGTGTCTTCAATAAATGTTGTTGGGAAAACTGGATAGCAACATGCACAAGAATGAAACTGGACCACTTTCTTATACCATACACAGCAATAAATTGAAAATGGATGAAAGACCTAATTGTGAGACAGAAAACCATCAAAATCCTAGAAGACAATGCAGGCAGCAACCTCTTTAACTGTAGCAACTTAAACACATCACCAGGGAAACAAAAGCAAAAATGAACTAATGGGACTTCATCACGATAAAAAAGCTCTGCACAGCAAAGGAAATAATCAACAAAACTAAAAGGTAACCTATGGAATGGGAAAAGATATTTGCAAATGAAATATCTATTAAAATGTTAGTACCCCAAATCTCTAAAGAACTTATCAAACTCAACATCCCCAAAATAAATAGCCCCATTAAGAAATGGGCAGAAGACAAAAATAGACATTTTTTCCAAAGAATACATACAGATGGCTAACAAATACATGAAAAAATGCTCACACTATTCATCATCTGGGAAATACAAATCAAAAACACAATAAGGTATCACCTCATAACTGTCAGAATGGCTAAAATTAACAACATAGGAGACAACAGGTGTTGGCAAGGATGTGGAGAAAGAGGTAGGAATACATCTATACTACTGGTAGGAATGCAAACTTATGCAGCCACTCTGTAGAATAGTATGGAGAGTCCTTATAAGTTAAAAATAGAACTACCGTAAGATCCGCAATTGCACTGCTTGGTATTTACCCAAAGGATACAAAAATTCTGGTTCAAAAATATGCACCCTGATGTTTATAACAGCATTATTAACAATATCCAAATTATGGAAAGAGCCCAAATGTCTACTGACATGGTATACGTATACAATGGAATATTACTTAGCCATTAAAATAATGAAATCTTACCATCTGCAATGACGTGGACAGAGTTAGAGTGTATCAGTCAGAAAAAGACATACCATAGGATTTCATTCAAGTGTGGAATCTAAGAAATGAAACAGATGACATGAAGGGGGGAAGAAACAAGGAAACCATAAAACAGACTCTTAACCGTAGAGAACAAGCTGAGGGTTGCCATAAGGGAGGTCGGCAGGGGGATGCATTAAATGAGTGATGGGTATTAAGGAGGGCACTTTGATGAACACTGGGTGTTGTACATAAGTAATAAATCGCAAACTCTACTACTGAAACTAATTATGCTATATGTTAACTAACTGGGGTTTATTTATTTTTTAAAGATTTTATATATTTCTTTGACAGAGAGAGATCACAAGTAGGCACAGAGGCAGGCAGCAAGAGAGGGGGAAGCAGGCTCCCTGCTGAGCAGAGAGCCTGATGTGGGGCTCAATCCAGGACCCTGAGATCATGACCTGAGCCAAAGGCAGAGGCTTAATCCACTGGGCCACCAGGAGCCCCAACTAACTGGAATTTAAATAAAAACTTATATAATGCACTAAAGTATTTAGGGATAAAGGGGAACCACTTTTAATTTAATTACTTGCAAATGGTCCCGCAGAAGGGAGACAAAAATAGAGGATAGATAGATAGATGATAGATAGATAATAGATAGGTAGATGATAGATAGATAATAGAATTTATTCTTCCTAAATAGTGTATTTCTAAAGGGACATGCCATTAAAGAATCTATAAGGAGTAAGGTAGTATTTCAATGTGGTTTTGATTTGAATTTCCCTGATGGCTCATGATGATGAACATTTTTCATGTGCCTATTAGCCATTTTATGTCATCTTTGGAGAAGTATCTATTCATGTCTTCCGCCCCTTTTTTGACTTGATTATTTGTTTTTTTGGGTAGTTGAGTTTGAGAAGTTCTTTTTAGACCTTGGATATCAGCCCTTTGTCTGTAGTGTCATTTGCGAATATCTTCTCCCATTCCGTAGGTTACTTCCTTGTTTTTTTGACTGTTTCCTTCACTGTGCAGAAGTTTTTTCTTGTTTTGTTTTGTTTTGTTTTATCTTGATGAAGTCTCAAAACTTCATTTCCACTTTTGTTTCCTTTGCCTTTGCAGATGTGTCTTGAAAGAAGTTGCTGTGGCCAATGTCAAAGAGGTTATTGCCTAAGTTCTCCTCTAGGACTTTGATGGATTCCTGTCTCACATTAAGGTCTTTCATCCATTTTGAACTTATGTGTGTGGTGTAAGAGAATGATCAAGTTTCATTCTTCTGTATATAGCCGTCCAATTTTTACAACACCATTTATCGAAGAGACTATCTTTTTTCCGTTGGATATTTTTTCTGCTTTGTTGAAGATTATTTGACCATAAAGTTGAGGGTCCATCCTTATCTGTGCTCTCTATTTTGTTCCATTGGTCTATGTGTCTTTTGCTACCACTACCGTGTTGTCTTGGTGATCACAACTTTGTAATATAGCTTGAAATCAGGCAACGTGAAGCCCCCAACTTTGTTTTTTCTTTTTCAACATTTCCTTGGTGATTCAGGATCTTTTCTGGTTCCATACAAATTTAAGGATTTTTTTTTTTCCCAGCACTTTGAAAAATGCCAATGGTAATTTGATCGGGATGACATTGAAAGTATAGATTGCTCTGGGCAACATAGACATTTTAACAATGTTTATTCTTCCCATCCACGAGCATGGAATGTTTTTCCATCTCTTTGTGTCTTCTTCAATTTCTTTCATGAGTGTTCTGTAGTTCCTATAGTATAGATCTTTTAACTCTTTGGTTAGGTTTATTCTAAGGTATCTTATGGTTTTTGGTGCTATTTTAAATGGAATCAATTCTCTAATTTCTCTTTCTATAGTTTCATTGTTAGTGTATAAGAAAGCAACTGCTTTCTGTGCATTGATTTTGTATCCTGCCACATTAGAATGGCAAAAATTGACAAGGCAAGAAACAACAAATGTTGGAGAGGATGTGAAGAAAGGGGAACCATCTTACACTGTTGGTGGGAATATAAGTTGGTGCAGCCACTTTGGAAAACAGTGTGGAGATTCCTCAAAAAATTAAAAATGGAGCTTCCCTATGACTCAGCATTCTGGTACTGGGTATTTACCCCGAAGATACAGATGTAGTTGAAAGAAGAGCGAAGTGCACCCCAACATTCATAGCAGCAATGTCCACAATGGCCAAACTGTGTAAAGAGTAAAGATGCCCTTCAACAGATGAATGGATAAAGATGTGGTCCATATACACAACAGAATATTACTTAGCCATCAGAAAGGATGAATACCCAGCTTTTGCATCAACATAGTTGGAACTGGAGGAGATTATGCTGAGTGAAGTAAGTCAAATTATCATATGGTTTCACTTATATGTGGAGCATAAGGAATAGCATGAAGGACATTAGGAGAAGGAAGGAAAAAACAAAGAGGGGGATCAGATATGCAAACAATGGCTCTTAGAACACTGCATCAGAAACTGATGAGACATTGTATGGTGACTAAAATAACATAATAAAAAATAAATAAAACTTAAAAGAAAAAAGCTCCATACATTTTCTTTTTTCTTTTTTAGTTTAATTTAATTTTATTTCTTTTCAGTGTTCCAGCATTCATTGTTTATGCATTGTTTATGCATTGTTTATGCACCACACCCAGTACTCCATGCCATGTGTGCCCTCCATAATACTCAAAGTCCACAGTCTCTCATTTCTCCCAACTCACTTCTCCACTCCATCTCCCAATGTCCTCTGTGTTATTTCATTTTCTTAGGAGTTGAGGATTCAGGAGAAATTAGATTCTTTTAGGATGCTGTAGTGGTATCAAAAGAGATATGTTAAGGAATAACTTAACTTTCACCTATTTTTATCAACAGTTATAAGTACACATTTATAATAGCCACATGAAAACGATGGGTCATATTTTACGTTCTTGTTAGTCAAAGAAAATATCAAAAGAAAAGTTTCTGTCCCTTGTATCATTGTATCTGGTGATAAGAAATGTTCCATGAACTCTGAAAAAAAAATACATAAGGATATAAGGAAATCCTCTTCTATATTTAAACAGCACACACTTCAACATTCTGGAGGAAGGGTACTAGTTTTTATAATGGAACCTCTAATTAGTGGAAAATATTTGTAGAAACTGATTGTACACAGAATCCAGGGTAACTTCAGGCTTATACAAAGAGGAAACTAAAAAATGCCACCTTTTAACTGGTGGTTCCGGCCTTATTGCCCTGGGCTGTTTCTTTTGTGGGAGTATTAGTAGCCCAGGTAGAAGCAGAAAGGCAGCAAAGAGTATGCACAGTGGAAAGCAGAACCACCTAAAAGCTTCAGATGTATATCTGAGGGTGAAAATGACCATGTAATTTATTATTCAAACATGCAATTATATAAGTGACAGAGAATCTTGAAAATAATTAAAATTTTATACTTTGAAATGTTCATTTAATGAAAATCTTATAAAATAGTTATAAATCAAAAACTTTTCAAAACTAAAGTTATATCTGAAAATATATTTCCATGTACAATAAAGCGATTTTTAAAGGGTATGTTGATTAGCTGAACTTAGTAATTAAAATAAGCAAAATAACTTTAGCAAATATTCAACATAGTCTAACCAGTTATCTTAATTGTATCTGTCTCTCATATCATGTCACTGATACATTTTTTGGGGAAAAAAAAAGTGTGTTTCCAATAGAGTCTTTCCCATTTAAAATCTTCAATCTTTTTCAAAGTTGCCTTTTATTAATAATAATTTAAAGTTCTTGACACCTCTACTGTTCTTTTCTCTGGGGATAATATTTTTAAATGATAAACATCTATAGATATTTTAGTTAAGAAATATGTATATATTGACGTATTTCATAAGCTTGGAGAAAATACTGCTATATAGAGGACATCTTAATTCTTTTTTTTTCTCTACGGAAATGTGTGACTACTTCAACCCAATGTTTTCACATGTACTGTCTGTCTTTTTTACTTCATTCACAATGCTTTTCTTTGTCAAATATTTTTACATGAAAAAACTCATCAATTGAATTTTCTCTATTTTGTGATTTCCCTGAATGCTTCACCAAATTCAGATGTTGTAAAATTGTATTCCCTGTCACTTCATTCTATCCCAATTTTGAGTATAAATTCATCCAATTAAACATAGGATCATCATCACAATTTTTTTCTTAAAAGTTGGGATTTCCAAAGTACAATTACACAATTTGGAAATCAAAACACTCATTTTTGCAAAAAATTACCATTTGAGTGTCTGTCTTTATTTTTTCTCAGCTTTATCGAGGCATAATTGACATACAACATTTCTCAAGTTTTAAGATGTACAATGGTATTGATCTGATACACTCATATTTTGCAAAATGATTATTGCTATAGTTTTAGCTAATATGTCTATCATGTCACATAATTAACTTTTCTTTTTCACAGTAAGAACATTTAAGATCTACTCTTTCAGCAACTTTCGAGTATATATATATAATACAGTATTTTTAACTATACTCACCATAATGTCCATGAGATCCCTAGAACATATTCATCATATAATTGGGAATTTGTTTTCTTGACCATCATGTTCCCATTTTCTTACTCCCCATCCTTGTTGTAACCATCATTCTAGTCTCTGGTTCTATGTGTTCAGCTCTTTCAAATTCCATATATAAGTGATACTATACAATTGAAAGTAGCCTAATATGCATGTAATTGGAATCCCTCCAGGGGAGAGAGCTGACAGAAAAATATCTGAAGGATTAGTGGACCAACATTTTCCAAATTTGATGAAACAATCATTTTGTGCATCATCACATTTCTTTGAAATGGAGATTCAAAATCCCAGATGGTTTATTGTGAAGTGATAAAATTATAATCAATAGTAAAATAAATAAATGCAGATTTTAATTATATATAATATGAGACAAAAAAACACTTCTTTATAGGAGTTAAAATAGAACTTCTCAGCCTCTATTTTTTTTGGCCCATACATATCACTGATGCTTTAATCTATCATTTTCCACTTTGCCTCTGACCTGGCTTGCTGGCAGCCTGGCAGCTTTGTGCTCTCATTGGCAGGGCACCAGGCAAGGCACAATTGGCTGATTCGTCAATGGCAGCAGGGTCAGCAGCATCACACATTCTTCCCACTTCCACTAGAGACCAGAAGGAGTAAAGTGTCCCTACCCACTCTTGAACCTATGTACTTCATTTTATCAGCAAGCATCTGGTATGACCATATTGCAATAGAAGGGGTTTAAAAAAAAAAGTATTAAAATGAAGCCTCTGTTCACTGTGTATGTGTCTCACACATTACTAGATGAGATTTAGTATAAGTGGAGAACCACTAAAGCCATCCTGACCTATTTTAACACAACAATTAACACAACAACAATATTTGAGTGAAAAATGAAAAATTTTAAACAAACATTAAGAAGGCTTGATCAATGTTGCCACAGCCATTCTGGGTTATATGATTACCCCATATTAAGAAGTAAGTTTGCAGTTAAAATCATTGTTTTTAAGACACTGCTATGTCTATATATTTTAAAAATATTAAATATTTTCTTTTTCCTGTTTATTGTTATTTTTAAGAGGTCTAGGCAGGACCAGGAATTGATAGATTTTTAAATAAAATTATCAACTTCCTGTGCTTTTGAGATTTTTGCTAATACGAATTGCTTCCTTTGTGACACAGTACTATGTGCACTTTCTTTTGACGGGGGAAAATCTAGAAACGCAAAATTCTTATAAAATACACATTTAATCTCAGTTTTAAAATAAAAAAATACAATTTTAGTAAAATATTATAATATTCAATGACAAAAATAATTTTACAAGACTAAATATATATATTATCTTGTTTTTGCTAAAAAAATCTATATATACTCATGTTTTCATAGCTACAAATAAAGATGATACACTCAGAGTATTTCAGAGATATAATCTATATAGGTTGGAAAATTTTGTGTGATATTGTCTTCCTTAGACTCTTTTCGTTTTGACAATTGGAAGAAAACCATGTTATGATAATTTATAGAACTGAATGTATCTGAGAATCACAAACAAGATCACCTTTCCATTTTTATTAAGCATACACTCAGAAAATTGATGTAGATAAGGTACTCTACAAAGATCTGAGAAAGATACAAAGAATGAGATAGAAATCTAATCCTTAATGAGCTGACAGCCTACATGAGGAGATCAAACATACATATATAGACTCACAAACACACACGATTGGAGATTACATTTATAGAGCGACATATTAAATAATGACAATTATAATATTAAACATGAGTAAATTCTGTTTGAAGCTGTCAAGCAAGGGATAGCAGATGAAGTTAATCATCAAAGATTTCCTCAATATTGTGAAATCTAATTGTATTTGAATTAAGTACTTCTTAAACTTAGAAAATAAATCCATGAACATAAGAACTGTTTTTATAACAGTTCTTGATGTCCTTACTCAGTCTTTGGGCATCAGACTGAAGAGCATTATATTGATGGTGCCTATTCCTTATGTTCAGCAATGCTAATACAGGGGGCATATTCTCATCCAAGTGACTGACAGTAAGTGGGCCATGGGCCATGGCTCATACTTATTTAGCTAACACTAGCTGACAGCTACACTTTGGAGGTCAGCCAAAGAAATTAAGAGAAGGGGGCATTACATGGACTTTCTTTTCCCTAAAATAATCAAATAGAATGGAGACATTGAGGAGAAGCTGTTTTCACAACTTTTAGTTGAGTACCTCTCACATCAAGTTGGGAAGTGTTTCTAGAATTACAAAGTGATGATAGAAAAAGACTCTCCTTATGGTAACAGAAGATGCATTCATTGATAAGGACTGCTTGTCCTACTTTCTTATAATGAACCTATAGGACAGGTCTTGTGCTTTTCCTCCTTGGATTTTAAAGTCTGTGAGCTGGGTATGAGATAAAAGTAACACCAGCATTGTATAGCAATAATGTGCAGTTTGTTTTAAATATCTACTTTATTCATCCCATTGGTTAGATTATAGTGTTTGACACATCATCTTTAAGAAATCTTGTGCACTAACAGCTTTCACTAAAGGAATGTGTGGTGAGAGATCTTCAAAAGATTCAAGGCTTAATGTTCACTGGGAGCCTCTTTTACAAAGCTTAAGGTGTATATGGGAGAACACAATGAAAGGGATTATTTTGATAATACTGAATTGATCAGTAATTAATATTTTTCATATCTCTAGATACCTTTGTAATTGTGAGCATCCTGGTGACTACAGCTGAACCAGTGCCTCACTTTCTTACCCGTGTCTTCATCTCAGCTATTAATCTCTCCCGGCATCCTCTCTTCTTCCTTCTTCTCTGTGCCATCGTATATAGTTCTTTCAAAAAATCATCCTAACTTTGTACTTCAATCTGGAAAATCCCTTAATCAGTGTCATTTCAGTATCTTTGCACAGGTTGTACTTAATGAGAGGTCAATGGGTAATTTCTCTAGCACATTCATTCTTTCCTTCACTACATGAGTACTGGTTGAGCTCAGCTCTATGTCAGATACTCTGCTCGATGCTGGAAATACAAAGAAACACAGCATAGCTGTCCTATTCTTGAGTTTTCAGGACAAAGGCAAAACTATAAACAGATGATTCCAATGTGAAGAGTGCTAGAGAAGAGGCTCAGTGCAGAACAGAGCAGCACTCCTGGTTATGGAGAGAATAGTCAGCAAAACCTCAAGGGAGACACAACAAAGTGACCCTGCTGAGCTCTAAAGTTCAAATAAGCTCAGCCCCTGAAGGAGGTAAGTAAGGAGCAAACATTGCTGCCTTAAAAAACAGCCTAGCTTCTGAAGGAAGACTTATGTTAAGTGAGCATTGTTAATTTGTAGAACTATGTCATTCTGGGTGACATGATAGGGTCACAGAAAATGTTGTTAATGAGTGGCAAAATCCCAGTTAAGGTGGGAGACAAGAATGAGACCATTAAAAAAAAGGTTAAAATTGAAATTAAGCACAACAATAATTAGCATTCCAAAAGGTTAGGAATTTATTTAAAATGGTATGTGAGCCATTTCATTTATTCAAAATTTTAATGATGTCAGATTTGTCTTTTAGAACATTATTGTGCCTACAAAGAAGAGAATGGATTGAAGGGAATGAGGCTGGGACCAGGAAGGAGAGCTGCCTGAAGAGTTTTTCAGGCTAAGAAAGATGGGGGTTGAATTAAGGTCAGAAAAGAAATTAGAAGGAAATTGTTGGATAAGAGTTAGCAAGGATGTAGAATAGATGGAATATTTTTGTGATTTGGTGTAGATTTCTCAATGAGGTTCATAATGAGCTTTCTGTTTGATATACAGGGTTGACAACCAGGTGTTCACTGAAATTAAAATATCAAGAAAGAGGTATATTGGCATTGAAAGTAGGAAGAGAAGAGAAAATATTTTTTTTGGATTTAAACTTGTTGAGCTGGAAATGTCTGTAGAACAATGAAGAATAAATAATCAGTAGTGGTCAAAAATATCTCTGGAGAGGAGAATATTAATCTGGGACAGAGAAATTGATATTAAAGAATTCAGACTATAAATGGTAAAGTACTTGAAATGGATGATATCATCTAAGGAAAATTTGTAGTGATTCCAAAAAAAAAAAAAAAAAAAAAGGCTCAAGAGCAGAACTCTAGCTTTATAAGGACAAACTGCCAAGAGTCTGAAAGAGTTTAAGATGCTACAAACAAGAATACTAGAGAAAGAACAGCAGAATGATATTCAGGGAGAAGAAGAGAGGGTTCAGAAAGTAAGGGTGATCAAGAGAGTCAAATGGCAAGAGCATAAAAGAAATACAAGAAGTGAGAAGCATCTGAGGGTCTTAGAATCCACGAGATTCCCTTTGACAACAGCAATTTTAGTGAAGATGAAGGAATAGGGAAGAGTTTTTATGTTGAGTTACAAATGAGTTGAAAGTAAATAAAAAAAAAACAACCCTGCTTGTAGAGAATTCTTTTAGCTCTTAGAAAAGAAGGAAAAGCATATGAAACAATGATGGCTATCTCACTCCTTTTCCATCTTGGAGATGATGCTGTTTTATGGCCTTGTTAGATGAGTGGGGCCAGAAGAGGGTGTTTGTGACTGACTGGAGTCACAGACTACTGGTCTCTGACACAACAGTTGGGAAAACCACAGTTCTTCTCCAATCTTTAGTTAGTAATAGCATTTACCTCAAACAACATTGGTAAGTAATTCATTTAAATACACTAAATGTTAATTCATAGCCTTATTACATCCATTGTTATTTAATGACTGTAAAAACTGGTACGGTTATAGAGATAGTAGGTACAGAGTTGATTGACTTTATTCTCGCCTCCCTAAAGGAACATAAGAGATTTTAACAATTTATTCAATAAATGTTTTTGCAGCTTCTCCCTTGTGCCAAGTTTGGTAGTGGGTGATTTTTGCTTCACGTTATTGATGAGGCTCAGGAAACTTAATTTCTTGATGGAATAACAGATAATAAATAACAGACTTGGGTATTCCATGTGAGTCTCTCTGACAGGAAAGCTCGTGAGGGGCACATTGTGTGTCACTTCCAAAAGAAGAGAAAACTATTACCATATTCCCAATATTATATGAACAATTCAGTCTGTTATATGATAAGATAGGATTAATATACTGTATTAGTTGGGCAGGGGTTCTGACATCAGGGAAACCTGCATTATCTTGAGTCCAAACCTTTGTTGGCTTCAGTTTCTCATGTTTAAAGGGAGCTTAATAGTTGTAACTGTTAAGTGCATTTAGTATAAAGATTTAAAAAGCTGATCTAGATAAAATTCTTTACAAAGTTGTCACAAGGTAAAACTCTAAGCCTATTAATGAAAGTGGTAATAGTAGCAATAGTACTAGTAGTAGTTATATCTTGTGACTTTCTTAATTTACCAAAGAAGTAACTATCCATAAAAGAGAACTATACTATTTTGTCAAATTTGGGTAATAAGGTCAGTCAACCAGTAAATTCAGCCACAGATAAGATTTGACATGTGACTTTTTCAGATAATTGAGTTAAATTACCCAAGATAGTTGACATTTTTTTCTCACAAACATTAAGAACATCATTCACCTAATTTATCTGAACTTTTGTTTTTTCTTGTCACATTTAAATTTATTACTTACATCTGAGGTTGAGTTGGAATGAATATAGGAAATAATTCTATTTTTTGCCATTTTTAATGTATTGACCTGTATTTGTGGTCTCAAGTGACAAAGCTATTTATTTATTCCTAAGTGTTTAATATTCGTTTCATTTCTCACATATTTAATCCTCTGCAGTCAGTTCTATTAAAAAGGGATTAAACTTTACTAAACACAAGAACAAATATTTTAAAAATTGTTTTCATTTTCATTAAAAGTATAAGCTTTCTAGGATAACTTCGAGTTTAAGAAACAAAAAATGTGAACGGAATAGGAGAAATTATCCAAATTATGACATTGAAGTCATATTTATAATGATTGCCAACATAGTCACATAAACAAGTTACATGGGCAGGAGAGAAAGCTCAGATAGTTGTTAAAGGGAGGGAGTGAAGTAAAGAATATATTTACACATTTTCCATATAACTGCTTTAGCGAGTTTGTTTTTCAGTTTTTTAGCGAGTCATTTTTCAATATTTGTGGCAAGTTGAAAAGGTGGAACATCCAACGCAAAAAATGAACACATTATCAACTTCTTCCATCCGGGAGCTAACCTAGTGTCAGTACCACTATTCCTTATTTGTTCACTAAGCAAACTAAAATCCTGGCTATGGGAATGAAAAATATTTATGTAACTTCACTTGTTCTATTTCTTCATCTTTAAAATTGTTATACTACCTGTCACAAGTAGCTGGGTTGATTAAATACATTAAGGTATTTGACAGTGCCTGGTACAGGAAGCCTTCTCCCCACCACAATTTAATATTTTGAAATCATTTGTCTAAAAGATTCTGAAAAAAATTAAAATGACATTGAACACTCTGAGATGTGGATGACTACATGTAGATACTTATTATTCAGTCCTGATATCCTTAAATGCCACCAATTAAACTTGAACGTAAAGCAAAGAGATCAGTTTTGATTAGGGTTTGGATCTACTTGAAGGGATATTTCAGACTTCTCATTTGATCTCATTAGGATCTACATTGAAATATTACAAATATGTATTAGATTTGTCACAAGCCAAATTTCTTTTTGGTGTTCATTTTTACCACCAGAAGCTATGAGTGGATTTTCTATAACCAAAAAAATTCTAGTCACACGGAGCCCAACAATCCCACTCAACATGCTTGGTTTCCAAGAAATAGAAAAACAAAGCGTAAGGACCTATTTTATATTTTTATATTTTAGCCAAAGGCTTCCATTGAGGTTAAACAATAACCTTGTTTAAGCCTTAAACTGTCCCTGCTCCCCCGCACCCCCCCCCCAAGGGGACTTACTTAAAAACAAGTCCCTGAAACCAGCCTCAGGTAACAAAGCTCAAATACAAGGGTGGGTCAGGCCAGGTGGAGACATCCGATCAGTGGGGGGATGCATACTGTCTCCCTAGTTACCAAGGAATAGGGGCCCTGCCCTTTGGGAGCCTTTTGGCGCCAATCCTAACCAAGGTGTGATAGGCTGGTTCAGATGTCTACTAGGGTAAATTGTAACTCAGTTGGTCACCTAGCGTCACTGCGGAGTTTCCTGTGTGTGTTACAATCTCATTGGCCACCTGTGCGTGGTCAGGCCCGACCGCATGGTCTTTGCCCTTAAAAGCTAGTCTGTGAAACAGAGAAGGGTCACCCTCTCTTGTAAGAGGTGCGGCCCCGAACATTCGGTTAGATTCTCAATGCTTGGCGCAAAATAAAGCTTTGCTTGACCTTCGCTTTATATCAGTCTCGCTCCTTTAATCACGGACCGATTCTTGGGGCATAACACAAAGCATTTTTAATTTTACGTTTTTATGTCTCTTATGGGTCAGGAGTACTTAAAACTGAACAAAAGTGAAAAATAAACCATGGCCCTTTCCCTGAAGAGTCCACATGTCAGCTATTCCCTGGCCAAAGCTATTTTGATGGCCAACCCTCAGGGCCTACAGTCTTCTCTGGGTCTATTTCTATAGCATTACAGCTTTCATGGTGTTTCCCAGAAAATTCTCCCACTGCTTCTTTTGAAGCCTGCCTAAAATTCAATTTTTTTTTCTTTCAAATACTCCTTTTATTTTCTTTGGATATTATGCTTATTTATTTATAAATATGTCCTAAGTGTATTGACTATTAGATAAAGAGACACATCCATCCATTTCTAATATAAACACTCCACAATTGGTTAGCTACAGAAAAACACCTGGAGGTCCTGCTGCTTCTAATTGTCACTGTCCCATGGTAGCTGATAGTCATATAGAAAAACAGGAAGTGGTCATCACTTTGAATGAGAACAGCCATAGAGTCCTAAAGTAAAGGCATTCATTAGCCATCTGTCCAAGGTGAGCTATGCTCAAATCCTTTCTGATATGAATGAAGTTCATATGGCAACTTCAGTAATTATTCTTCATAATTAGCTGTTACTAAAGACATGAAAATATGAGCTGGGAGGATCTCATTTCAGAAATGTCTAATTTTACATAAAAATATTTTTTTCATTTTTATCAATTAGAAAATTCAAAAGAAATAAAAATTTAGATAGTGAAAGAAGTCAGGAAAATTAACTTTATAGGTATGAGTATTTTTTTTCTATTTTTTTTCCCCCCATTGAAAAGAATACTGTGACAGTAAGGACTTAAAAACATACTTGTTTGGGAGCCTACCTAGGTGTCTCAGTCAGTTAAGTATTTGACTCTTGATAATATATTTGTTAAAATCAAAAAATAGGAAATATAATTGTTGATCAAATATATTAATTAAAGAATTTCAAACTGAAATTAAAGCATGATCTACCTACAACAAAAGAAAAAAGAAAAAAAAAAGGCAAATTATCCCATGTGATAACTCTTTGTGCTATAAAGCAAATCTACTTTTAAAATCCCACACCAAATAGTCAGTCACTTGATTTATAGACTTATATGAACTTCAAGATCAGAGAAAGTCTCCTATCTACTGTCTGCTATTATAAATATTCATTGAACTACTAAAACGGCTCTTTCCCGTGTGAGGAAGTATTTTTTTAATGTCATAAAAAATGAAAATCACAGCTTACACAGTAATCATGAATGGAATATTTCAAATAGATATTTATTATAGAGGTAACAGATTTTTAAAAGTGCACATTAGGTAAAACCAAATAATGTGTGTTTCAAAAATAAATTCCAAGAAATTGAATATTCCCAAACTATTAACTGTTAGGACAAAGATTTTGTGCAATGCAAGCCAGAAACTCACTTTTCATTTAATCTAAGACATCACTGAAGGTAAGATGCTATTATTTTATCTGCCCTTAAGAATTTAAAAACTGAAAAAAAAAAGAATTTAAAAACTGTACATTTTAAAAAATTTTATTATGTTATTTTAGTCACCATACAGAACATCATTAGTTTTTGATGTAGTGTTCCATGATTCATCGTTTGCGTATAACACCCAGTGCTCCATGCAATACGTGCCCTCCTTAAAAATATACTTCCAATTAAACTTTATGTAATGCTTTCATTTTAATTTTTTCCTTCCATACTTATTGAAGGTATTTCTTTTTAAGATTTTATTTATTTATTCGACAGAGTAAATAAAGAGCACAAGCAGAAGGAGGCGCCGGCAGAGGGAGAAGCAGGAGAGAGCCCAATGTGAGGCCTGATCCCAGGACCCTGGAATCATGACCTGAGCAGAAGGCAGATGGTTAACCAACTGAGTTGCCCAGGCACCCCTATTGAAGATATTTTTGAATTTAATGGAGACTTTTAAACTCGCATTGTTTATAAATACATAAAAAATAATATAAATATTAAATATGTTGGCCTACATGGTAGTAGTACATTCCAATTTCAGAAATTTTAAAATGTGAAAACAATATACATTTTAAAACAATGAAAAGTACATGACATCTTATTTATTATTAGACAGTGTAGCTCAGAAAAGAGAACCACAGAGAAAAATAAATACATGAAATGACTTCTTATCTAAATACAGAAAATATTTCATATATAAAATTATCATTCTAAATAATCCACAATTAACAAGAAGATGTATTCTTAGTCATCTAGATGTATGTTATGTAGATGCACAAATCTAAAACTTGGCCCACCACATTCTTACAAGTCGTACTTAGCACTCACAAGAAATAAATGCTATTTACATGGAAACTATGTTTAACATATTACAACCTAGATTTTACTTCATAACTTTTTAATTTCATTTGCTGAAAACATCTTGTAAAGACTCTTTGCTAGTAATGGTTAGAAATGTTCATGTTAGTGTACAGATTTTCTCTATGATTTTGGATGAAAAGTTTGTAATAGAGAAGTTAAAAACTATGAAAGAAAGTTAAAGAGCTATAAGTGATGTGTAGGCCTTAAATTTTCCATAATTACCTATCTCCCTCTATAATACTTTCCTGCTTTTCAAGCAACAATTTCTTGTCTTCTATATCTGAGCCTGAAAAAAATATTTATATACATATATGTGTTTCTATGTATATGAATATGTGTGTGTGTGTGTGTGTGTGTGTGTGTAAACTGTGGCCAGTTAGGTTGCTTGGCAACAGGCATCATGGTTTTGGGTGGACCTGAGCCTTTTCTTTCTACAAACTGTTAAAATTAAATGTTTCTTGAGAGTGAGGTGTTATATTTGTTCTCTATTTTCCTTTTGGCTTATGTTATTCATGTGAAATAAACCCCCTCCTTAGTTCCAAATTTTAGTTCATTGAGAATTAGTTATTATCATTCCCCCACCTAGAAGAATAAGCCATGTCTAACATTCGAGCCTTTGCAAAAATCTTCACACGTTATGCCCTCATAAATTATAGCACATGATTATAAGAGACAGAATGTGTGTAGCACATACATTGGTTTAGCAACACTTTGAAATTTTCAAAATTTTACCATCAGGTGGAAGCCTGCAGAGTCGAGGGACAAAATGGGGTGTCTACAATCGGAAACTCCCACGTCGAGATGTGAGGCAAGATGAATGAAACAGGCTTATGAAATAAAGATCTCTAATGGAAAAGAGAAACTAGGAAACGAAATGGATAAAAATGAAAACAGTGAGGAGGGCCAGACCTCAACAAAAGATCTAAGAAGAAAAGAAAATACATAAACATGATCTGGGAAACCCTGAAAGAAAAATGAGGGAGGTTTTCTTTCCCCCACCTCTTTCATGTGAGGGGTGACAGCTAATGTTATTTCTCAAGGACAGTGATAAAAAAACAAAATTGCAGAGGGTAGCTGCTTCCTGCAGAGAGCAGAAGAGTTTTACTAACAGCCCTCTGTGTGTAAGCACTACATAAACAGGGGGGAAAAATAGCATCGCCGGTCCTCAAGGGTTTAGACAAAGTGCAAAACTTGAAGGCCACACAGAGAAAACAACTGGAAGTATACAAGACTAACAAGGCAGCTAGATCCACAATGGCCTCTCGAAAAATCTATGCATATGAGAGGGTGTTGCGTTTAGCAGTGCTGTGAAGTCAGGCTTTGCCAGACCTCAAAAGGAGATAATCAAGTATTAGTAGCCATGTGATCAGCAGCATACAGGAACTTCAGCAAATTCTTATATATATTTCTAGAGGAAGTGCTAACTTCCTTCCCATACTCTAAAAAAAAATGGTATTGTCAAGTATTTTTCCCGATGCCCTGATTTAAGTTGACTCGAGGTATCATACATAGATCAGCCTCAGAATGTCAGTTCAGCAGACATGTAACAGTGAGTAGAGCGGAGACGAATGGATATCTGATGGCATCATTAAAATTGCCTTTTAGTGCAAAAATACAAAAATGATGTAAGACAGAACTTCTCTTTTTTCCCCACATTTTGTATTTTTCTTGCTCTAGTTGCCTTTTTTTTTTTTCTTTCACATTTTATTCTACTCAGCATCTTAGTTCCCCAATAATAATCATGGATAACCAAAAATTCTTTCTAACTCTGTAATGATTTTCAAAGTGTTCTTTTTCTTAAATTGATTTTAATTAAGATGGAACTCTACTGTTGGGACCTTTAGTGACATCAGAGATTTTTTTAGGTCTGTAGTAAAACTCTTGATAGAGGTAGATTACATCAAAGACACAGTGTGTGTGTGCGTGATGTTGTTACTTGTAAAGATTTTAAAGTATAACTGAATTTTTAAAAGAAATGATTGGATTCAAAGTATAGCCATCAGATGAATTTCACATTTACAACACTGTGTTGAGGCATTATGGTGGTTGAGCATGTGAAGCTATAAATTATGATCATAATTCACATGTCTGAATTTAATGTACTTCAATTTGAAGAGAAAATTTCATGACATATGATGGAAGGATCAGGAACACTTCTAGATATGTGTTTAAGGTTGATGTTGATACCTAGAAAACCCTGAGTATAGATTTTTGAGAGACAAGCTTAGTGGGGCCCAAATAATATTTGTTATTACCATTGCCATTTTTTGGCAATGTTGTTAGCTTTTCCTTGTCTCTTGAAGCAGCTTTGCATTAACGGAAAGCCACAGGCCATTGACTAAACAAATGCTTCAGGCAGGAAATCAGAGGATAAAAATAGATTACTTATTCTAATCCGAAATTTAGGTGTGAAGTCTCAATTCAACATTTTTTTCCAAAATGTTTTAGTCTATTCCCCGAAATTTGATTAATTTGAGGGGTATTTTGACAGAGCCGTAAAAAGCAAACATCTCCACAGAAAACACAGATTAGAGGAATTGTTTCATTTGAAATAGTTTAAAAACGTTCACTGTCTCCACAAATACTTATATATCCTTTCTTTACAGAAAGTAGCTAGTGCAGTTAAGATTTACATATTTTTTTTTTGCAATGATGTGAAAACCACGACTAATGTTCATTAGGATCAGAAAAGTCCCTAGAATATCATATGAAAGTATTACATACATATAGAGCATGTTCAACCTCACATACACCCACTGATTTAATTAAATTACAATTTGTATCATACTATTTTTTTAAAGAATTTTTTATTTATTTGAGAGAGAGAGAAAGAGAGCATAAGCAGGGGCAAGGGGCAAAGCAGGGAGCAGGACCTGAGCCCAGGACCCTGAGGTCATGACCTGAGCCAAAGGCAGACACTCAACCAACTGAGCCACTCAGGTACCCCTGTATCATATTATTAACCCTACTAATTAAAATGAATGCACAGAAATAGGGTTAAAAAAAAACACCTAAAATTGTAGAAAAGGAATAAAGGTAGAAACTGCAATTCTAAAGATTACATTTATTTGTCTGTGTCATTGTTACAGTTCTAAAAAGTTTAAAAACAAGTGAAACTTTCAGATTATTAAGAAATCTAGACGTGGGGCACCTGGGTGGCTCAGTGGGTTAAGCCTCTGCCTTAGGCTCAGGTCATGATCTCAGGGTCCTGGGATCGAGCCCCACATCGGGCTCTCTGCTCCACAGGGAGCCTGCTCCCCCACCCCCTCTGCCTGCCTCTCTGTCTACTTGTGATCTCTCTCTGTCCAATAAATAATAAAAATAAAAAAAAAGAAATCTAGACTTTTTTTGCTTGTTTGTTTGTTTGTGCTTTAGATAGGTTAAGACAGATTTTCAAAATCTCCTTTCCCCCAAGAACCTCCAAAACAAAGGTCAACGTGATTATCTCAATTTTCATCTTCAGACACTGGCTTGAAGTTGTCAAAAGACTACTTTTTCTGTGGTTAGTCCCTATATTGCTCTTCTGTGCTACAAAAGAAATTCATACAGGCTATTGATACACTCAGATCAAAACAGTAACGAGCTATCAAAAAGTCGGCCATGTTATCAGATTTGTTAGGAATCTCTGCACTAGGGGTGCAAAAGGACAAGCCCTTAATTCATTGACTTTTTAAAAAACAGCATCAGTAACTTTGTGGGGAGCCACCAGTCTCAGGGCAGGGATGGTTGTCCCCGGTGGAATGCTTGCCTTATCTGTCCAGTTAATACTCTGCATTTCCATGGAATGCGTGGGCTATGCTGCTAAGAAATGTTCCTCATTTTCTCTTGTATCCCAATTTGGCTTTTGCCTGCTACTCTTCTCTGTGCGTAGAATGTTTACTCTTCACACATATCGCATTCAAGAGATATCTCTGGTTTTCTTTGAACCAGCATGATCGGGAAAATTCAGTTAGCATTAAGCATTTTAACCTCACACTTCTTTCAGAGCATTTTAATTCTCTGAGATCAGTTTACACTCTTTTTTTTTTTTTTGTATCAAGTACAAATCACTCAAGTACATGGTATGATTTTATAAATATAAGAACTCAAGGAAAGGTTGGATGGATTCTTTAGCTCTTATAAATTGCATTCTCAATACACAATAGCTCAATGGAGGTAAGAGGGAAGAAGACATGCAAATGTTACTGTGAGGCAGACACGCTTCTCACTGACAGATTAAGACATTTAGGTTTAGTATCTCACAAAGATCACTTACTACAAAGTACAGTATTATCAGGATGAAAACACATGCCTTTAAGCTCAGTGTTGTTTATAAGGCATTAGCCAGTTTAGTTTCCTAGGGCTCTACTTGGTTCTTACAGCTGCCATAATAAAGTAACACAAACTGGGTAACTTAACAGAAACTTAATCACAGTTCTGGAGGCTAGACGTCTGAAATTAAGGCCCGTGTTCCCCTTGAAACCTCTAGTGAACATTTTTCCTTCTTAGAGCTTCTGGTGGCCTCAGACATTGCTTGATTTCTGGCATCATCACTCCAGTCACTGTCTCATCTCTTCCTGCAATTTTTTCTTCATGTCTTCATATCCTCTTCGTATAAGGACACCAGTGATGAACACCAGTCATATTGGATTAAGGGCTCCCTGTATACCAATATGGCCTCATTCTAACTAACTACATCTGCAATGATTCTAAGGAAATAGAGTTCTAAAGTTAGGACTTTAACATATATTTTTGAGCACACAATTCAATGGTTACACCTTCTAAAATATTAAAACCTACAACTATATTTGTAACATTAAACAAATATGTGTGAAAAACAGTATAAAATTAGTGGACCAGAGAAGCATCGGTATATACTGTCGCTAAGAAATGATCTTGTGATAAACTTGATTGCAATGTATCTGTCATCTGCTGGACTGAATTCTTTAATGCCTATTAATAAATGATCCAATGTAGTAGGTAATGGGATTTCTGGTAATCATTACTGACCAGTCTAGCTTGATTTCGGTTTTGTTTTGTTTTTGCCAATATATTCTGCTAGTATGAATGTAAGCATCATAATTCAAAATTATCAGGGAGACAAAATTAAGTACTTATTTGTTATTCTGTCTAGGACTGCACTTTATTTGTCCTTTCTTGGAATTCTACAAAGCACTAAGAATCCTTTCCATTTCCAATCATTTTTTTGGTGGTTTCTTTCCTAAGACTTGTTACCAGTCATATGCATACTTAAATATTTGGAAGTACAGTGGATAATACTCTGTTCATATGGTACATAGTTTATAGTTTCTACGTGTCAAAAAAACTTTACTGCTATAGTAGTCAACATTTGTGTTGTCAAATAATCCAGTTGTACCCACGTTTTTCCTTTTCCACACAATACAATAAAATCCAACTCATTACAATACAATAGAATCCAATTCTTTCATTAAAAAGGAAGGAGTTTTGATTTTTACTCTGAGAATATTCACACATGGATATATGAGCATTTGAATTCTGACAGAACTGTTTAAAATTGCTTAAAATGATCCATAAATTCATTAAACAACTATTTAATGAAATTTACTATGTGCCAAACATTATTCTAGATGTTTTGATCAATGAACAAAACAGACAAGAATTCTGATCTTACAGATCTATATTCCAGTGAAGAAAGGATAAAAGTTTGTATTACTTTAAAAAGATAAACTTGGAGATATATATATATATAGTTAGAGAAACATAATGAATTTAAACAAAAATATTTCATGTTGATCATCTACTAAGTAGTAACAGTAGTCAAAGACAAAAAAGAGGAAATTTCCTTCCTTATTGGAAAACTCTGAGTATAACTTGTATTTCTTATGGTTTTCAGTGAACTATGAAATCACTATTTCATAAATATTTAACAATGAATAAAATTACTCATATCAATCCAATGATTTACACTTATTTGATATCTATATCTATACATATTTTTTTTCATGGTTGCAATTATAGTGGCTATAAAATTGTAATTTTTAATTATTTTATTTAACATGAAATTATTTCACTTAACATGAAATTATTTCACAAAGTGTTGCCATGTTTTTTCATAGTCTCAGGATTCATCATATTCAATAGTTGCTCAATCTAGCACATAACTACGCCTTAGCGTGTCCTTTTTCATATTAGTTTTTCTAAAACCATATCTGTCATTATAAAAGTTTGTTAAAAGAGATTTTTCAATGAATTATTTTAATTTCTTCTTTTGAATGTTTCTCTTACGACAAAATGAGTAATTTCTCTGAATAAGAGTTGGACTATTTTATAGTTCTTAAATGTTATAATTTATTTTTAATTGGTTAATTAATTAAATTTTAATTGATAAATTGCCATTAAGGAAAGTTACTTTATAACCTTCAACATTATGATCTTTCTCTATCACATCACCTGTTGATCAATCAGCACACACTTCTTTTTGTGTGACATGTCTGATAACTTCTTTCTTCATTAGAAGAATTGAAGCATTAACATTGTAAATGGTTGAATTGAGCTTGGTCAGGTGATAGCGTATATTTTGTGTTTCTTCTCATTACTCATGATGCTACAATTTTATCCTTTAAAAAATCTTTATTATGATAATAGTGTTTAATAATAATGGCTACTTTCTTACTGGAAAGAATTTCTTCATAAGGAGCCAAACATTAAGCCATGGTTTTGCTCATTTATATTGTGGCAAGTATAAACAGAGGTCATAACAAATGAGGATCCAGGCTGATGGTTATGGCTACTTCAGGCAAAATTGAAGCTGCAGAATTAGCTGGGGATCGAAGTTGCCTGTGTCTTCACATATCTTTTCCAAATTGATTTTAGTATTGCTTAGGATCATTCATTAACCAGTCACCAAAAATAAACCCTAGATGCATAAAGCGAAGCAGAGGTTCCGAAGGAAAGGCAGGAGAGAAGACTTCCACCCTTCACACATTGAAAAATAAAGCATGTTTCATTAATCCTAAAATATCAGTGTCTTTTGCAAGATAGACCTGGCCATGGTAGACACTATGTATTAGTGTTTTAAGTGTATAAAAAATGAATTAATGAAAGTATAAAAAATCTTTTGCTTTTAAAAACATTGATATATTAGTGTTTTATGAGTATAAAAAATGAATTATGAAAGTACAAAAAATCTTTTGCTTTCAAAAACATTGTTATAAAAGTTAAAATGCAGCAAATAAAAAATAGAACTCCATCCAGTTTGAAAAACTAAATGCTTATTTGGAATGATATTACGTGATGAACTTGATTCATATTATAAATAAAATTACATCTACTGTATTTGCAGGTGGAAGACATATAGAAACAACATGAATTTCTGGTTTCATTTTTTAAACAATGAATTTCTAAAAAGAAATATAAAACACTTTCTGGTAGACATTACTAAATGCTAACGTGACACAAGATTGATTCATTTTTTGACCCATATATTAGCTAGAAACCCTAAAATATAGGTACTCATTTTGAGAAGATAAAAGAATTACTTTAAAAATCATTACTTTTTTTGTTGTTCTTGTTCTTCTTTATCAATGCTTTATTTACAGCTCCAAAGCCTTAGGTCTCTGAGTTTCTATTTTTCTTCCCATGCCAATGATTTGTGGTATTAGTGCAGATCATTGATTCTGCACTGCTGAGCTATCCAGCTTATGGCAGACAAAGGGGATGGGGTTGTGTTTTTAAAATGCCCTTTACTTTCAAAATTCACACTGTAGAAATGACACCTCTGTTTTTATAACTGTGCAGCTTGCACTGTGTTGCATAAAATGTTCTCCCAAGTGGACAAGGTCACTTGCTTTTGGGAACAATTCTCATTCTTTGTGTTCAACACGGGTTGAAAATATTGCATTATCTTTGCAGTCTGGGTCTTGAAACTCTATTAGGTAATGAAATATTTTATATTTTTAAGTGAAAACTTATCTTACATATTTCCTGATGAAATAAATATACCAGGCATTTACCAGTAGATGCTTCCTCATTTAAGCATTGTGATGTTAATGATGTTAATATCAGAAGTTACCAAATCTGCTACAAGATGATTTATGCTGCTGCATAACGTACAATATTTTCAAGAAATGGTTATATAATTTAAAAAATCTGAAGACTCAAACTTTATATCTGGAAGAAGTAGGAAGTGAAAGATAGAGTGATAAATGTATTAATTCAGTCAACATGGAGATCACTATCATATATACAAGACTGAAAAAGATAACCTTATGCTATTCACTATAAATTCATAGACTCATAGGATTTTGCAACTACAGTTTTCTCTTTCTTTTTTTTTTTTTTAAGATTTTATTTATTTATTTGACAGAGATCACAAGTAGGCAGAGAGGCAGGCAGAGAGAGAGGAGGAAGCAGGCTCCCTGCTGAGCAGAGAGCCCTGATGCGCGGCTGGATCCCAGGACCCTGGGATCATGACTTGAGCTTCCTGGGATCATGACCTGAGCCGAAGGCAGAGGCTTTAACCCACTAAGCTACCCAGGCGCCCCTAGTTTTCTCTTTCTGAAAGGTTCTTTCACCCTTGGCACTTTTCCTGGCAAATCCCTACCTAATTTTTCAGACCTCCTTTTTTTTTTCTTTAAGAATAAATTTTTCCCCTACTGTGAGTCCCCACATCAAACACATCTTCACTGTAGTTAACTATAATTTCTCCTCCATTAGCCCTGTCAAGATGTAGGTCATGTCTGTCCTGTTCATCATGGTATCTTCAGCACCTACCCCTGTGGTTTGACTTGGTTCTAAACCTTGGATTTAGAGCGCTGGTTTTAAATCTTGGTTCAGTGGCTTAAGGATTGTGTGACCTTGGCCAAGAGGCTTAATCCATCTTCTCTGATTTAGTTTCCTCATCTTTAAATTGAGGTTAAAAATAGTACCTACTTTTTAGGGGCACCTAAGTGGCTAAGGCAGTTAAGTGTGGGACACTTGGTTTTGGCTCAGGCTGTTGTCTCAGGGTTGTGGGGTCAAGCTGCATATCTGGCCTCCATGGGGCTCACACTGGATGCAGAGCCAGCTTGGGATTCTGTGTCCCGCTCCCTCTGCCCCGTCCCTGGATCTCTCTCTCTAAAAACAAAACAAAACAAAATAAAACAAAAACCCTCCTTTTTATAAAATGGTTGTGAAGATTAAATTATTTAATAAAACATAGCAAATAGTAGCTATTAATATTGCTATTATCATTTCTGTGAACACTCATTAACCAAATGCTGAATTTATAAGTGACGTATTTTGCATGCAGGAGACATGGCTTTATTTTTTTTTTAAAGTAGGTTCCATGGGGCTAGAACTCATGACTCCAAGATCAAGAGTCAGTGCTTAACTGACTAAGCCACATAGTGATACGACTTTATTCATATAAAGTATTTTTTAAAATTTTTTTACTATTTATTTGAGAGAGTGGAGGGAGGGGCAGAGGAGAGAGAATCTTAAGCAGACACCCGGCTGAGTGCAGAGCCCCAGGCCAGGTTTGATCTCACCATCCTGAGATCATGACCTGAGCCCAAACTAAGAATCTGAGGCTTAACCAACTGCGCCACCCAGGTGCCCCGTAAATAAAGTATTTTAATAAACAATTGGACAAAATCATTCTTTTTTGATAAATGCTTTATAGTTGAAATTATTTGGCAAGTTAACTCATTAATTAGGGTGATGGTCTGAAAACTGTTATCTTTAAGGTTTTGCCACTAAAATTGTATCATCCAAATTCTGATATATTTACTAAGATTTCTTTTGTGATTACAAGAAAACTTTATAATATTCTCTTTAATTTTTTAATTAAAAATATTCTGTTCATAGTTGTTGGTATAGAGTTTTAGAGTTTCAGTCACTCATTTTTTGATGTATTGGAGGAAACACAACATTTTTGGGAAAATTTTGGCCATACCCTTAAATATTTCTTTTATCTACTTTTTTAAAGAGATCTGGAATCCAGGTTAGTCTTCAGAAGGTAACGCAATGTACCTTTGGATCTATTTCTCATTAAGTTGATTTTCAAAGTAATTATTCTGGTATTTGTCAGTGAGTGTAATTTCCAACTCTCTAATGCCTAATAGTTCTCCAAAGTGCAAGTGTAAGAACTAATAATCATGGAATACACTAGAAGGATGTATAGTTCAAACCCACTTTTTGGTAGGTAATCTAATTTTATTCTTGGATTAAATTAATTATTGGGAATTTTCATACCTCTTTGAATCACTTTTTCTGCCTGAACCTTTAGCATTATATAATTAGTATACATCGAAAAGTGCATAATGACTTCATGGAACATATTACTGTGTCTATTAGAGGAATGTTTATAGAAGAGATAGAGATATAGAGATATCAGAACATAAGGAAGAAATATCTCTGGTCTCATTATCAAGATTACCAATGATCCTTTTGAATAATTGATTTTGCCTTATGGATGCTGTGAATCATGTAAATAATTAACATATCCCTTTTGGGTTGGTTGCAATGAATCTCAAAAGCAAATTCATAGCCCTCATCTTGCTATTTCATAAGACTTTATGGCATACATTTTGTGTATGTTCCTTATCCCGCTTCAACCTATTTCTTCTACTCCTATTTTTCCTTTCCCAAAGTCTCTCATTTTCCAATTATAAATATCTTTGTTTTACTTCTAATGTTTTCATTACATCAAATAAATCTGGTATAAAGTGAGGCAAAAACAAACACAATTTAAGATTATGGCTGGTGGGCACCTGGGTGGCTCAGTGGGTTAAAGCCTCTGGGATTGAGCCCCGCATCAGGCTCTCTGCTCAGCAGGGAGCCTGCTTCCCCTCCTCTCTACCTGCCTCTCTGCCTATTTGTGATCTCTGTCTGTCAAATAAATAAATAAAATCTTAAAAAAAAAAAAAGATTATGGCTAGTACTGTGGTCAAGTATGCAGTTAGAGCATTGCAGATGATAATGGACTAAGTCACTGGTCTAAATCAAACTTCCCATTTAGTGTTGTGAAGTTATTTGTTAAACACCTTGAAAAGGATCACAGCATTACATAATTATCATTATGTACATGGTTTGGTTTCTGAAAAGTATTTGCTGATAAAATCTGAATTCATTTACTAAATACACAATTTCTATATGCTCAAATGAGCTCTGTTTTGCCCTTAATTTCTGTTAGTGAATTTCATAAATAAGGAAAAAATTGACATGTATCTCCTTCAGCTGTCTAGGACAAATCTCAGTTATTCTTTTGATGTAGTCTAGGACAAATCTCAGTTATTCTTTTGATGTAGTCCCACTGATTTAACACAGCTACTAATCACTTCCTAAAAGGGTTTATTAATTTGTTCAAGTTTTACCTAAATAAATGAAGTTGTTATTTTCTTAGTCTGTTTTCGAATTAAAATTATTTTAAACAATTGACATTTTAATTCTTTTATTTTTATTTTTTTTAAAGATTTTATTTATTTATTTGACAGAGAGAGATCACATGTAGGCAGGCAGAGAGAGAGAGAGAGGAGGAAGCAGGCTCCCTACTGAGCAGAGAGCCCGATGCAGGGCTCGATCCCAGGACCCTGAGATCATGACCTGAGCCGAAGGCAGAGGCTTAACCCGCTGAGCCACCCAGGTGCCCCTAATTCTCTTTTTAGAATGACATTTCAAGGAATGTACGTAACACCTTCACTACCATCAACAAAAAAAAACTACTATTAAACAATATCACTGTTTTCACTGGAAGCAATGAAACTGCTAAAGGATACAAAATCCTGCTACTTTCTATGAATCTGAATATTCTCTTTCCTTTTTAAATTTCTTTAGAACTCCCTTTTAATATCTTCACTTTTTTGCTCAGTGCTAACTTTTTAGGCATAATAACAATATTGTCTGTATTTCATCTTTTATTCTCCACATATCCTTGCAAAATGAAAGAATGGATACATCAATGTATGAATATATAAAGTGTGTCTTCCTTTCTAAAGGCCATATTAATTGGTAACAATACTGTATCTTTCTAAAAATGTTTCAATCTGAAGTTTGCATAATTCTACACATACACATATTAAGATCATTTAAAATCATAAAAACTGTATTTCCTTCTTCTAAACACACAATATGAAAGTTTCCAGAATAATTTTTTTGTCTCTTATTTTATGCCTCCTGCCTGCCTGCTTTTTTTTTCTTTTCTCTTCTTTTCTTTCCTCTTCTTTTCTTTTTTCTTTCTTTCTTTTTCTTTCTTTCTTTCTTTCTTTCTTTCTTTCTTTCTTTCTTTCCTATTTTAATCCTAGTTATACTAAAAAATAAATAATAGGCAAAAGTGAGGTAATTTCATTTTTAAATATATTTCCATTTATAATAATGATATTTATATTTATAAAACTTTCTACATTATCACTAAATATACATCCATAAGGGGCACCTGGGTGGCTCAGAGGCAGAAGCCTCTGCCTTCAGCTTGGGTCATGGTCTCAGGGTCCTGGGATCGAGTCTCACAGTGGGCTTTCTACTCAATGGGCAGCCTCTTTCCCCCTCTCTCTCCGCCTGCCTCTCTGCCTACTTGTGATCTATCTCTCTCTCTGTCAAATAAATAAATAAAATCTTTAAAAAAATAAATAAATATACATCCATAATATATGATGTTTATTCATTCAAAAATGTTAAGTAAGCACTGATTGTGTTTTATACAGTGGGGGTACAAAAGTAAATATGTTATGATTTCCTGACCTTTTAGAATGCATAATATACTAGAGAAATGAATAGAATTATTGTAAACTTAATTATCCTAATTTAACATGATAGGGAAAAAATGTGCAAATTATTATGTGAGCATAAATGAGTTGCAGATGGATTATTCTTGTGTTCTACCTTGAAAGGTAAATTATATAATATCTAGAGAATTAGAAAAAATATTTTGATCCAACTGAAAGACAGAAACACCTACTGCAAGCATAAATTAAAAAAAATAATTCAATTCACTATTAAAAATGGCCTACAGAGATGCTCTACCTCATATGAAATCAGGGAAATGCAAATTAAACAACAAGGAGATAACACTACAGACCTATTACAATGGCCCAAATCCAGAACACTGACACCACCAAGTGCAGACAGACATGTAGAGTGACAGGAACTCTCATCCACTGCTGATGGGAATAAAAATGACAGAGCCACTTTGGAAGACAGATGGGTGGTATCTTACAAAGCTGAATTTACTCTGACCATACAGTTCAGCGATTATGTTCCTTGGTATTTGTCAAAGGAATGGAAACTAATGTCCACACAAAAACCTACACACAAATATTTATAGCAGCTTTATTCACAAGTACCAGAACTTGGAAGAAATCAAGATGTCTGTCCTTCACTAGGTGAATGGATAAATCAACTGTTACATACAAATAATCAAATATTATTCTGCACTAAAAAGAAAAGATAAAGCCATGAAAAGACATGGAGTAACCTTAAATGCATATTATTAAGTAAAAAAAAAAGCCAATCTGAAAAGGGTACATACTATATATTGCAACTATAGAAAATTCTGGAAAAGTCAACAGCATTAAGGCAGTTGCCAAGGTTTAGGGAGAAGGGAGGGATGGATAAGAAGATCACAGAGGATTTTTAGGGCAGTGATGCTACTCTGTACAAAAGTATAATGGTAGATACATGTTATTATGCATTTATCCAAATTAATAGAAACTACAACACCAAGAGTGAACCCCAATGTAAACTATGGACTTTTGGTGTTAATAATATATCAGTGGAGGTCATCAACTATAATAAATATGCCACTCTAGTAGGGGATGTGGATATGGGGAAGGCTATATATGCATGAGGGTGGGGGTTTAAGGAAATTCTCTATATTTTCTGTTCAGTTTTGCTATAAACCTAAAATTTCTCTAAAAAATGAAGTCTATTAAAAGAAAAAGAATGACCTATAATTATTTTGCTTATCAAAAAGGGCTTTTATTATTAATTTTATAAGTAAGGCAAAGGTGTCTATAAAACTCCTCAGTAGAAATAGATAACTAAAGGAGGGGACAACAATCCCCAAAACCATCACTCAATATTTATTACCATGAGGTCCTCTCAGCAATGGTGAATTTTCAGGCTAAATCTTTCCTCTAAATTTTAGAATTAAGTGTAGCAATATGTTGGTAGCAAAATGTTTATCCTCTTGTTTATGGACAAAACACACTCTACTTTATAACTTAGGCAAATGTCTTTAATCAAACACCATTACTTTAATCAAGTTGAGAATGAGTTCGAGACTTAAAGTAAGCACTAATGCACTCTTACCCTTTAATTCATTTCATAAATCTCCACTATGGAGTCTTAGAGTTTGAAATCCAGTTATATGTTAGAAGTCATGGCAAAATTCCCTATGTCAAACTTTGGTCTGCTTCTTTTCAGCTCTTTGCATTTCTGAGGTCAAGCTTCTGAATAGATAAATGAGTTGAACCAAGTAGTTTGATTACACCTAAATTATTAAGTCTTAATTTTCTGTCATCATGGAGAATTAGACATCAAGGCAAATAAATGAGTTTAGTTTTCAGTTGATTTCTATGGAAATTACACATTCTGTGGAAATGCATACTTGTGGATAGGATTCCTCATCCATAGACCCAACTGGGAATTTAGGTTTATATGAATTTGCTCTCATCTCTCAGTCACACCTGATTCCCAACTATGGCATACTGACTAGAGACACTGAGTGTATGCAGATAAATCTATTTTAAAATTGAATGCCATATGGGGAAGAAGGAGAAAGAAAAACATTCTTAGAAGGGTGATGTAGCATTCTGTGGCATGACTCACAGTGGTGTGAAAGGAGCACCATATGCCATATGCTGATTGTTAATTTCATTAATTAACATGTAACAAGAAATAAAAGTCACCTCTGTCACTCAATAATACATGTGAAAGCCATAGAGTGCTATATTTGGTAAGTGACCAGTTTACTTTTCACAAATAAAAACTAGGGTTGACCATTACACTAACCTAAATCATAGTCTTCATAGTGTATTTGACTTTTCAGGCTTATTTTCAGAAATAAAAACACGACATCTCAAAGCTTTCATCAAAAAGGGTTTTTCTGAACTAAATGAACCAACGGCTAGAATTTGATACATTTCTCTTCTTAATGGAGAGTTCTCAAGTTGGTGTTGAGTTTTGTTTTGATTTTGTGGGTTTTTTTGTTTTTTGGGTTTATTTATTTATTTATTTATTTTGTATTTTATTTTTGTTTTTTTCAATGAGCTGACTTTGGACCTAAAGTCTGACTGCAACTAGGCCATCTACTCCAGCAAGCACCATACACATTTGCATCTGATAGACCTCTTTGAGTGTGCTCTCTTTCTATTTCCATGTATCAGATATGAATGAAATTATATTCTCCCAGTTTTATATACCGTTAATTTTCTTTGTGGGACACACTATAAAATTTCAGATAAATCTCATTGGACAATGTATAAAAATCATATGATAATTAAATTAGTCAGATTTCTTTGGAATCTAACTAATGGATAGCATTTATTCCCTATAGTTGTATTTTTTTTAAGAATTTATTTATTTATTTGACAGAGAGAGACACAGCCAGAAAGGGAACTCAAGCAAGGGGAGTGGGAAAGGGAGAAGCAGGCTTCCAGCTGAACAGGGAGCGGGACATGGAGGTCTATCCCAGGACCCTGGGATCATGCCTGAACCGAAGGCAAAAGGTTAATAACTGAGCCACCCAGCCATTACATTCCCTATAGTTTTAAATTCAGTTTTACTTTAGCTTCTTTAGTAATACATATAATTTTATAGGCAAGTAAATTTTCAGGTGAAATCTAGTGAAATCTAAAAAGTCTGTCCCAATCTTAATAGTGCAGATTTGGCCCATTCATATAATTCTATTTGTATAGTACATTTTGGGGTTTTAAATTTTGTTAAAACTGAGAATCATGATAGACACCTATTCTTTACTATTTTCTGGTAAAGAAGTAATTTTCTGGCATGCAGAAAAGTTTTAGAGCAAGAGAATACTTTCTGTGTACTGTAATGGAAAGACTTGAACTCATGCTGGTTAATCACTTTTCTTTTGTCTCTCCTTACTGTCTTTAGCACAGATGATCTTAAATTTTTTTCTTTAGACTTCTTCAAGGTTGTTCATTTGGCCTTCTGTCCAAAATCTTTTCTGTTTACCAGGTTGTGATGTTACTTTTTTTTTCCTGCAAAAGTTAAAATTATGGTTTTATTGACTGTGAGTTGAGGAAGTTTATATTTTCCCTTTTTTTTTTTTTTCCTGAAGACAATTGATCAGAGAAGCACAAAATGATGTTCTAGCTCTTTTTGTCCTGATTGCCCAAATGGGCAATTTCTGTAATCTTAGACTATGGCTCTCTGTACTATTGATTGTTTCAAAATGACTGTTGGATAGGAGTTGCAACATAGGTCAATGCAGAACTATTTCTTAACCTGAATTTAGCAATCTTATTTTGAGTTTGGCAGTGGAATTGAAAGACATCCTGGCCTCCCTGAGAAGGTATGGCTTACAAATGGTTATTTTGTTCTAGCAAAGGTAGATAACATTTTTATGAAGTTGTAATAGAGCAAAGTTAAATGTGTTGAATTGGAAAGGATTCTAATGCTAAGCTGCATTACTGAAAAGAAACCAGGAGACCAAAATTGCTTATCATTTTTTATATTTATAAATTCTTTTGTGCAACTGATTTACTGTGGCTTTTGCTATTTATGCTCATTCAGTTTCTAAGTGTCTGGAACTTGGAATGGGGCTGATGAGTCACATTAAGCATTCTCATACTCTGGGACAGCAAAGATGTAACAGCACACTTAATTGCACTCATTTAACCATTAAGCCTTGTTTCCAAGGGCTCTGCCAGTTGTCAGGTGCACTATATTACAGCCCCACATGGCATGTGACATCTTTGCTACTTGCTGCATCTGGTTAGAGCCCTCCAGTAAATGCTGATATCTAAGCTAGTGAAAGAGTCCAGTTGTAAGACAATGACGCTCAAGTTAATGATGGTGAAGCATTGGAGAAATAACCCTAGAGAATACATCACATCTGATGATACAGGACAACACTTTTTTATATTAAAATGATCACAGTCATTACATAGTTGCATTATTTATTTTAAGAAATGTTAATATTGGCATTTTTCCAAAGACTATTTTTGTAGTTACTAAACATAATGGATTTTGCTAATTACACAAATTTTCAATGTAAATATTTCTAGTCAGACTTAAGAGCTGGGCTAATGAATTAGTGGACTTAAATTACTGGAATTTCCCTAGAACTTAGAGATTTCTCAATTCATACTTTTTCCTCCTCTCACCAATGAGAAGATGATTCAATGTATATAAATGATCATTAAAGTATCAAGGTTGTTTTTCACCTTTTCTTTAGGTAAAACTATAGCTACAGTTCTTATGAGCAAAATAAAATAAAACAAAACACTAGTATAGTATTGAAGATATGTCTATTTAATTCTTCTCTCTGCATATCATTTTATTCAGAGGAATCCCTGTCATCCCAATGCAATCTAAATTATTAGAGTACTTAACGAGACGAAATTCATGTACCTGATAGACTAATTAAAAGACTGTATAATTTCTAGTCCATTTTTTACACTTTCAAGTGACTTCAGAAAACAGTCAGATCAGGTGGAGAATGGAAGAAAAAATGAACCTCATATTGTTTTGAGGAAAGATTAAGGAAATAAAGTGTTGTTGGCAGCCAGATGTTTTCCATCTTCATCAAGGAGAGAACAGCAGAAAAAGCTTAAGTTGCAATGGGAGGAATTGAAGTTAAATAAAACACAACTGCAGAAGTAAAATACATGAAATGACAATTGGAGAAAATCTTGGAATTAACTTTTTTCTCTCCCCAGAAAAAAATTTCCTTCTCTCTCGTTCTCTGTCATTTTAATGTTTAATACCAATAAAATCTATCAGACATCAAGCATATTAATATAGCTTTTAACCAACTTCATGATGGAGTTGATGGAAACTGGATAGCTTATTAATGATAGATGGTAGCATACAATGCCCTGTAGAGAGACTACTCTGGTTTGGTATGCCGCCTAGAATCTATAAACAAAAATATATGTCCATTTTTATTACTATTAAAATCTATATTTAAATTTGACTCGTTTCAAAAATATAAGAATAATTAAAATCAAAATGCTTTAGCAATTTGAATAAGCATTGCACTAACACTCCTAAAATACAGGCAGGTCTCATATATGTTTGTGTGTATGTGTATTGCAATATGGAGATGGTTTTCTCACAAATATGTTGTTATGTAGTTATAATGTCCAAGTACTTTTAATATCATGTTTTTAAGTTGAATTTAGTCAAGCTATAAAATAATATATAACAATGTATAACAATGTTTTTTTCTTTCTCCTTTGTCTCTTTATCTCAATTTTCTCCGATCCCTTTCTTGTATCTTTTAGATAGAACAAATTTGATAATACAGTTAGTCTAAGTCATTCACTGTACTAGATGGTGAGAATACAAAGATGATAAAATTCAGTTTAACCTCCCAAAGCTTCTAGCCTGATGAAGGAAATGGGGTTATTAGAAAATGCAGTATGATATGTGCTATGAAATTCAGATTATCCAAAATGGGTAAGTAACACAGACTAGAGATATTTGTGAGGTAGAAAGTATCATTTTTTTTTTACTTCAGTATCTGATGAAAAACTATATTGTGACTATGGACTTAGAGGCAAGAGAACGTGAAGCTAACTTAGCTAGCCTCACCTAGCACCAGGTTTCTGGAGAGGATATGGGCACCCATGAGAAGAGAGACTAGAGAGAAGGTGAAGGCTTACAAGTGAGGTTTATAGGTCTTTTAGGAAAGGTACTCTTAGGAACTCCCACTTCTCTATTTATTTGGTTTTAAAGATTTTACTTATCCACGAGAAACAGAGGGAGAATGAGAGAGAGAGAAAGCAAGCACACAAGCAGGGGAGCAGCAGGCAGAAGGAGAGGGAGAAGCAGGCTCTCCACTGAGCAGGGAGCCTGATATGGGGCTCCATTCCAGGACCCCAGGATCATGACCTGAGCTAAAGGCAGATCCTTAACTGACTGAGACACCCAGACATCCCCACTTTTCACTTTATAAACCTCCAGTAGCAGGAACTTTTCTTGTGGTATAGAAATGAAAATAATCTCTCCTCAACTTCCCTTTTTTCTTATATAAGCAGTGCATGTTCACTGTAAAAATAACATATTAGGAATCAGATTAAATCAAAAGGGGTAATAAAAGTTCAATTTTCTACCATCCTGTAAAACATCTTAATTTAAACACAAGAAACCATTCCATTTTTTTAAATTTTATTTTTAATTTGAGTATTGTTGACACACAATGTTACATTAGGTTCAGGTGTACAACATAGTGATTGGACATCTCTGTATGTTGTGCTCTGCTCACCACAAGTGTACGTACCATCTGTCACCATACAACACTATTATAATATATTGGATTATATTCATTATGCTGGACCTTTTTTTTCCCGTGACTTATTCATTCTATAGCTGGAAGCCTGCATCTCCCACTCCCCTTCACCCATTTTGCACATCCCCTAAAACCCTCTCTGGCAACCATCAATTTTTCTTTGTATTTATAGGTCTGATTCTGATTTTTATTTCTTTTTTATTCCTTTGTTTTGTTTTGTTTTGTTTTAGATTCTATGTATAAGTGAAATTATATGGCATTTGTCTTTCACTCTTTGATTTGTTTCACTTAGCCTAATGCCCTATAGGTTCATCCACATTTTCTCAAATGGCAAGATCTCATCCTTTTTTATGGCTGAGCAATATTGCATTGTATTTATCTGTAATCTACACCACATCTTTATCCATTCATCTATTGATGGGCATTTGGGTTGCTTCCACATCTTGGCTATTATCAATAATGCTACAATAAATATAAGGGTACACATATTTTTTTTGAATTAGATTTTTCATTTTCTTTGGGGGATATCCTGTAATGGGATTACCTGGTCATACAGATTACCAGGTCATAAAGAAAGGAAGAAAGAAAGAAAGAAAGAAAGAAAGAAAGAAAGAAAGAAAGAAAGAGAGAAACTATACTCTTTCTTTCTTTTTTTTTTTTTTAATCTTTTTTGAGGAACTGCTATACTGTTTTCCACAGTGGTTGCACCAATTTATGTTTTCAAAACAACAGTGCACAAGTGTTCCTTTTTCTCCAGATCCTTAACCAATACTTGTTATTTCTTGTGTTTTTTATTCTAGCCATTCCAACAGGTGTGTGGTGGTATCTCATTGTGGTTTTGATTTGCATTTTCCTGTTGATTAGTGATGTTGAGTGTCTTTTTATGTGTCTGTTTGCCATCTGTATGTCTTCTTTGGAAACCCACTGAATGGGAGAAGATATTTAGACATGACATATCCAATAAGAGTTTAATATCCAAAATGTATAAAGAACTTATGCAACTCCACACTAAAAGAACAAAAGCAAAAAACAAAAACAAAAACATAATCCAGCTAAAATGGGCAGATTACCTAAACAAACATTTTTCCAAAGAAGACATACAGATGGCCAATAGGAATCATTCCATTTTTCATCTTCCTGAGTCCCTGTGGATTTTTCTTGATGGTTTTGGAAGGGTTTTGCTTGTCCTTGAGACAATACTAGACATAAAGTTATTCCATAGCCTCTCTGTCCTCTTGTACTTGAGGAAAGCACACAACCCTCCTGAGACTTTCTAAGAGATTTTGCTGCTAGCAACAATGGTCAAGAGAAACATTAAATGCAAAGGGAAAGTTTAAAATTGCCAAGAAATCTAACTCTGCAAAAGTGGTTTCTGTTCTTCTAACTTGCTGTATGACTTTGGGCGTAGTATTCATTTAACTATGTATTTTTTAAAAAATAACCATATATCATAAAACAGTATTTCCAAACCCATGATATTTTATTGGATTATTGAATAAATTAAGTACCAAATCTTATTGATTAAAAAAAAAAAAAGAAAACAATGTTTATTGAGGCCCTAACCTGGCTCTTCTGGGAAGCTTTTATTGCCAAGATTTAGTGCTCTTGCATTCTTCTGCAGGACGTGGCAAAACTTTGTGATATTTGTCATTCCATTTGTTGACAAGTTTATGTAGTTACTCTAGTGTCTGGACAAATACCTCTATTGGCTTTTTGTGTGTCCAGACTGGAGATGTATTCTGAGGAAAATGTTCTTTGCAGAAAGAAGAAACCCATTTTTTTGGTTAATCACACAGTAACATCTTTACTCCCCAAGGCCACCAAATATGCTCTATGATCCAGGAAGTTTGGCTCCTCTCTAGCCTTTGTCACCTCCCTTCTCTCACTTGAAGCTTTTTAGGTGAAAAAGAAAACAGAATAAGACAAAGTCCTGCAAAAGTGCTAATGATGTGTTATTAAATAAAAAAAGACCAAAGTCTGTGGGGAAAAAAAAGGAAGGGAAGAAATGTTCAACTCTTGGCAGTGGAGGAAATTGGGAGTGTCTCTGGTCATGGTAAGTCATTTGTAAATAGAGAATGTGAGAGGTAAGAACTACCTGTAATCTTTAGCTAGAAGTCTCATTCTTTTTTCTAAAGATTTTATTTATTCATTTGACAGAGATCACAAGTAGGCAGAGAGGCAGGCAGAGAGAGAGGAGGAAGCAGGCTCCCTGCTGAGCAGAGAGCCTGATGTGGGGCTCGATCCCAGGACTCTGGGATCACGACCGGAGCAGAAGGCAGAGGCTTTAACCCACTGAGCCACCCAGGTGCCCCTAGAAGTCTCATTTTTAAGAATTGTACAATGACAATGAGATCACAGTGAATGGATATTTCATAACATTAACTTCTTATTCTACTTTGAAATCATAGAAGGGTAAAATTTAAAATAAGAAATCTGAGACCAATTCTTTTCTGTACTTGCTTTACAACCAGATGATATAGACTCACTTCCTTCCATTGACAGTAACTTATATTCTATTAGAAGAATCCATAACTTCTGTGAATGGAGGTCATCAAATTATTTCTTGACTGAAATATTTTTACTATGGGCTTGCCTGAAATATCAAACTATACACAATTTTGTCATAATTATTTTGTTTTAAGTAGAAAGACAACATGATTTATTAAAATAATCAGAGATTCACATCTGAATTTTATCATTTTCTGTCTCTGAAATTTATAGAAAAATTATTCTGCCTGTCTGAGCTTCAGTGTCTTCACTATAAAATAGAAAAAACAAAATATGTACCTTAAAAGATGATTTTGAAGATTACATTTAACATACATAAAATTCTTAACACAGCATCTAGAATCTGGCAATAAATATTACATAGTATCAATCATCTATTTTCCAGTATGTGGCATTATTTTTTTAAGTTTCCACGTTAAAATGTGAAAGTTGACTATATGCCAATGATAAAACAAATAATAAATATTATCTATTTTTTTATTTTTTTTAAAGATTTTATTTATTTATTTGACAGAGAGAGACGCAGCAAATGCGAGAACACAAGCAGGGGGAGTGAGAGAGGCAGAAGCAAGCTTCCACTGAGGATGGAGCCTGATGCGGGGCTCAATCCCAGGACTCTGGGGTCATGACCTGAGCCGAAGGCAGATGCTTAACGACTGAGCCACCCAGGCCCCCCTAAATATTATCTATTTACATCTTATCCTAAGTGTGTCTATGAAAGTACTTTTCTTTTTTTAGAAAATTTTATTTATTTATTTATTTGAGAGAGAGAGAGTGAGCAAGAGAGAGTGTACAAGCTGGGTGGAGAGGGAGAGGGAAAAGCAGACTCTCCACTGAGCAAGGAGCCCAAGGCAGGACTCGATCCCAGAACCCTGGGATCATGACCCAAGCCGAAGACAGATGCTTAACTGACTGAGCCACCCAGGTACCCTGTGAAAGTACTTTTCTAAAGGCCCTTCTTAAATCTAAGAGTCCTGAAATTATAGGATCTCTAAATTTTAACCTTTGATGCTGGAAATATTGAGGGAAGGCATCTACTATGAATTCAGATCTGGTGACATTCACAAAGGGCTGTTTGGGCATGTTGAGTTAAGGAAGGACAAAATACTGCAGAAGGGATTAAGTAGAGGTCAAAACTGGCCTGTAAAATCTCCATATTAGTTCCAATTAAGGAGTACAGTTAATGGTCATATTGCCTTTCAAAAAATTAGAGGACTAGTTTTATATATGAAGTGGCACTAGTATAGAAAAGGAAAGAATGGATGTGAATTTCAATTATCTATTACTGCATACTGACTTAAAAACAACCACTAATCTATTATTTCTCATGTTTCTGTGGTACTGGACTAAGTTGGATGGTCTTCTGCCCCTCCTGATGTTTGCTAGGTCTTGGTCTTCTGAGGGCTACATAGAGCTGCAATGGTTCAAGATGGCTCTCTCACCTGACTGGCAGTTGATATTGGCTGTCAATTAGAAGTTTGTTTGGAGCTTTTGGCCAGAGCACATATGCACAGCCCCTCCCTGTGGCTTGGACTTCTCATTGCTAGGCATCTGGGTTTTAAGAAGTATTCAGAAAGAAAGGAAGCTGAAGCTTCCAGACTTTTGTAATGCTTGCTTACACTCAGAAGTCTTTGAAAGGTTCTCCTTTGTGTCGTATTGTTCAAAACAGTCACAGAACCAGCCTGGATTCAAAGAAACGACCATAAACTTTACCTCCTGATGGGAGGAGAAACATGCATGCACAAGGGAGAATATAATTATTTGCAACCATCTTTTAGCCCTAGGCTAAAGGGCTATGATAACATGATAGGATAACAGGGCCTGCGTATTTTCACAAGTATTAAAACAATTCTTTTTCAAGTTTCTACTATTTTGTTAATGCTGTGCTTTATCATCTATTCATAGTAGATGTTTAAGAGGAGGACCAAAATCCTTTCCTACACTGGTTAAGGGCAAGTGAGGATACCCAATAGGATTTTTCAAAATATGGTATTAATATCTACATTAGAATCCCCAGCATGTTTTTTAAATAATATGGATTCTTAGGCATAACATACCTATTGAGTCATGGCCTTTAGGGATGTCCAAGAAATCAGCATGCAAAATAATGCACACCAGGTATCTTTGATTAAAAACTACTTCTAGAAAGATACACTCTATGTCTTCTATTGAGAATAAGAGTAGACCACTGGGGAATGATAGCTATTCTGTACACTAAAATCTTGGATAGACATTTTAGGTATCATGGAATGAGAAACATATAAGAGATTCTAGAAACTAGGCAGAGAACAGTGTTTTCCTGGAAGCAAGTACAGAGTGCACTTAGAAGAAATGGGATGGCATGACTACACTAATCAATCTAAAGTCTAGAAGAAGACAGATTGTGAAAGATTTTAATATCGTGTTAAATAACAAGCTTCATGTTGAAGGTAACAGGTAGTCATTGAAAGATTTTAACAGGAAGCGTCACATTGAGATGTATGATTTAGAAAGGTTATTATGTCTACAGCGTAGACAATGGGATAGAGACAGAGATCTAGTTAAAGAGAACAGTAAAGAAGATAACTGATAATGGCCTAAACTAAGGTAGTGACCCATGTAGGTAAAGGTAATTAAACCACTAGAGTTGTCTACATAAAAATAGATCACTTTTCTAATAGAAAGATTTTTAATCCCACTAATGGTTCTATAAGGACAACCAACCAATCTTTTTTTTTTTTTTTTAAGATTTTATTTATTTATTTGTCAGGGAGAGATAGAGAGAGCGAGCATAGGCAGACAGAGTGGCAGACAGAGGGAGAAGCAGGCTCCCTGGCAAGCAAGGAGCCCGATGTGGGACTCAATCCCAGGACGCCGGGATCATGACCTGAGCCGAAGGCAGCTGCTTAACCAACTGAGCCACCCAGGCGTCCCACAACCAACCAATCTTGAAATATGGGTGAATACATGTAATACCAAACCCATCTACAATCTTTAAAAATATACTCTCTGTACTGGTACAATTAGGTACCCAGACTTCAGATACTTTTCTAAAAAAGACTTACCTGTATATTATTTTTTCTACTGCATATGCAAAGGAACATCAGCTATCAGTGTTCTGGGAAGGATACAAAACCCATCTTTTCAGTTGATTTTATGGATAGGCAAAACCACACCCCATTTGTTTCACTTTGTTTTTCCTATTCCCTTTATGGAACTTTATGAGGTATAACCATAAAGTAATGGTTTTCTTATGTAGCTCGTAAACTAACTCTGAAGGCAATTCCAAAAGAGATTCAACACAGTTTTGAGCTATGGCAGCACTGTTAAAATGGAGGACAGCCTCCTCGGGTGATTACTCTGAGGAGGGCAATCCTCATTGGAGTGTATTTCTCTGATATGTTGGTTCTAAAAACATCCTTCTCCTTATCTTGACCCTCATATACCTACTGACTTTCTAAGTATTCAATAGGAATTTATTAGCTAATTTACGGTTATGCATTATTCTAAAAGAAAAGCAAGAGTTATATGAGGGAACCTGTTTCTTCCCTTTCAGCAAAAGTCAAATAGGTTTCTGTCTGGAGGGCTTTTGACAACCTCTGTATTCCTGATGGGCACATAGCAGGCCTGTGGCTCATTTGCACACCCAGGAGAAAAGAATGTGGGGGAAGCAACCACACTGGGCCTGGAAATGCTAAAGGCAAAAAACGAGATCCGAGCAAGCCTTGGAACAGTCTCAGCAACATGAAATATATGCTGACTCCAAATGTGTATTTCCATTCTTAGAAATGAAGCAGTCTTGATCCCTTGAAGAAGAAAGTTAAGGAAATCAGACAACTTTTATTGACTTTTGGAGGAGATTTTCACAATAGTTGTGCACATAAATCTATGCATGGCTCTAAGCCCTTGCTTCCTGACACACCACAGAAATGCTTATTCCTCCTCCTGGTCTAAGAAGCCCCAAGCCACTCTTTAAACTTTTACTCTCTCACATACCCAAGAGGTTACAAACATTACCAACATCATTATTGCGTCTCCTTCCAAATGTCTTATGGTTCTTCTTTCATCAGAGAAGTCCTAACTCCCCACAAAGGAGCACCTCCCCAAGGAAACTACAAGTTGCACAAGCAAACTCTGGTATTACAGATTGATGATATCCAGATTCTTCTCTCAAAAACTGTTGGCTTCAAAAGTAATCAGGTTCCAATTCTTGTTACTGCAAGCACCAATGTAAGCTTCTGAATTTTACAATCTGGTCCTAAAGTATTCCCTGCTTCAGTAGGTGGGAACACAGCATCTGTGCATTGTAAAGGTGTCCTGTTTCTTCTGGAGTCTGTGGGTATCCACTATAACTAATGTTACAATAGTTCCGAGTGCTTAAAAGCATGCCGACATCCATACCCCTTTCCTATGCTCCTAGGAGAATAGAGCTTAGCCCTGGAAAGTTAGTCATAGCAATTATAATCAATTATGTATAGACGGAGATGAGTGCTGTCAAGAGGCAGAATTTTAAAAGCAAAGGTGGGTATTCTTCAATACATATACTTCGGGTTGAGGTAAGAAAACACCAAAGTATAAGTTAATGAAAGATGGCTTCAGACTTGCCATTAAGTGAGACCTCTATCTGAAACACTCCTTTACCTTTTTATGATAAAATGAGATATTTATACGATAAAATGTGATATTCCATGCTGGGGAGATGTGAGGAAGTGAGCTTAAGCAGCACGAATAGTATGTGCATAACGGAGTAATTTAAATATTGTACCTCTTAAACATACATTCTAATTTTTACAGGTCTATTTTTTTGTATAAAAAAACGACTTCTTTCCTACTTTGTAAGTTAAGTTAGATTCACAAAGAGCATAAAATATAAACAACACGGGCACATATACCAGTGCATGCTTCCTATTCCCCTCACTTCCCTGATAGTAAATCTAGAGCAGAGTGATAATAAGGAGTACTTGGAAATGCAAACAGCACATAAGTGCGAGGCAGATTTTTCTTTCCCTGGAAGGGCTGAGAAGTCATATTAAAAATCAGGAAGCTTATAAGATAAGCAAAGCAGATGATTCCAAGGCACATTCAGGGGACAAAGCGCCCCGGCTCAGATGTTTTCAAAAACAGTTATGCTACTGCTTTAAAAGGGTGTTTTAATGACACACTTTGTTATCAAAAACTTCATTCAGAGTAGAATTGTGTTCCATGATTGGATTTCTCCTCTCCCATCTCGCTTTGGGTGAATAGGCTAAATTTACGCAGAGAGTCTAATTCCCTGCAGTGTGGTTCTCCCAAGCAGAGGGCTTTAGCACGCTTAGAGAGGCTGTGTGGCCAGTGTTTGAGAGCTCGGATTCTGGTGTCACACTGCTTGAGTTCGAATTTCACTCTGTCACGTTTTAGTCTCTCAGAGACAAGGGCGTTACTTACCTTTCTGTGCCTCAGATTCCTCAAATGAGGGTAAAAATGGATTCTACCTTACAGCACTGTTATAAGGAACAAAAGCCTTAATATATGTGAAGGACTTAAAACCATAAGTAACACTTAGAAAGTATTTACCTACCTAAGCGCACATGCTTACACACACACACACACACACACACACACACACCCATGCACATGTTATGGCTGTGAGCTACTGTGATGCTCCTAGTTGAGAAGCTTCAGTATCTCCAGAGGCGACTTATATATCTGAAACCTGATAAGTGGCCTAACAAAGGGATATGTGTTCTTGAGAATACAGTAGTTCCCCTTATCAGTGTTTTCAGCTACTCAAGGTCAACCACAGCCCAGATGATCCTCCTTTTGATGTATCATCTGAAGATCAGTAGTAGCCTAGCGCTGTGTCACAATGCCTGTGTCATTCACCTCACTTCATCTCATCACGCAGACATTTTATCATCTCACATCTTCACAAGAAGAACGGTGAATACAGTACAAGGTATTTTGTGAGAGAGAGAGACCACATTCATGTAACTTTTATTATGGTATACTGATGTACTTGTTCTATTAGTTATTATTGTGTTAATCTTTTACTGTGCCTAATGTATACATTAAACTTTGTCATATATATGTATGTATAGATAGATATATACATACACATACACACACACATATATAAAAAAGCACAAAATATATATGGTTTGGTACTATCTGCAGTTTTAGGCATCCACGGACCTTCTCGAATCTTATCTTCCATGGATAGGAGGGGCGAACTACTGTGTCTAGAGAACACAGAATATATCTAAGTTACTACCATTTCCCCCAGTTTGCTGTAAGTCTGGTCCAGTGCCAAGGAGAGCCAAACTTTATCATTATCTCAGGCTGAAATTGTTCAAAGTAGCTTTGTTCCCTATGACTTTCTAACCTAGGTATCACTGTACTGAGATAATTGGAAAAGTATAGGCTACATTTCACATGATGGACAGAATTTTGCCTGCTTATGTGTCACTTTCAGAATCTTAAAGGCATTCAGAGACAAAGATGATATTTTATCAGACAAATACTGATCATTTCATTGTACTTAAAGGTTTTTATGAAAACCAATCTCACTACTTTCTATCACAATTTTTTGAATGCTTGACAAATATTTATTGAGGACCAGTTAAGAGCCAATCACTCTGATAGATAATTAAAGTACACAGATGACAAACATGCGCCCCAGCTTCTCTGATATGTCAATATAGTAACAATATAGTGGGGTGACTCCAGAAGAGTGTTACTATGTACACTGTAATACCAAGCCCACGATGCCTGAAAAATAAAAGTCTGTCCCCACATTAGTTTACATACTTGGATTATGCAAGTTGAATATTGATCAAGTGAACACTTTTTAAAGTAGAATGATTCTTAATAATTGACTCTATAAAATATATGGTATTATTCAAAGTATGTGGAAAACTAGTTGTCAAATTTATGTTTAAAGGATTTTTTATTATTTAGTCATACATGTTAACAATTATCAATAATTTAAATATTCATTAAACTTAAATTTAAAACTAAACTTTAGATTCTTAAAATTGGCTTTCATGTGATGAATAGCAACTTAATCTTTTTATATTTAGAAATTTGATTTTCAAAAGACTGTAATTATAACATATCTTCGTTCTCTTGCCATATGTAGTTCTAGATAGGAAGAAAATATTTGATCTTGAGATGTTTCTGATTTATTTTAGTTTATATATTATGCAATCTCACACATTTTGCAATTTTTAAAATGCCAGTCTGCTATAGGAAATCTTATTTATTTTTTGAAAAGCTATTATATACATTTTGAAAAGCTAGTATATGTATTTGTACAAAATTAAAATTATTTGAAAGAATAACTATTAAATTTTATTTCCTTCTCTGCGCTCACAGCTCAGTGGCTCTTTACAGAAAGAATCAATGTTGCCAGTTTCTTGGTCATCATTTTAGAAATTATCTATAAATTTAAACACACACACTTAATTTTTAAACATAGCTGATAACATATTACATGCATGGTTCTGCACCCTGCTTTTCCACTGAATATAATTTGGAAATCTGTCCATAAGTTAAAGTATATTAGAAGTGCCTTATTCATTTAAAGTTTTTCAGTGTCACTTTAGGATGACCCCTGATAACTCACGTCTTGTGTGATCCATTGTGCTTGAGTGTGGGCAGAACTTGCTTCAACCAACAGAATATAGAAAAGTGATGAGATGACACTACCTTGATTAGATGACATTATGGCAAAGGTGAAGGGATGTCATTCCCCTGATTACTTTTCTTTGTATAAGAGTCTGTCTTGGAAAACTAGAACTGGAGTCCCCTTTCCAGCTCTGAAGAAGCTGTGATGCTATGAGAGGCCCATGGGGAAGGCAAATGGTAAGGACCTGAGTGCAGTCCTCAGAGCTGAGAGAAGTTCTTGCCAGCAGGTAGCAACAAAAAGAAGACCTCACTCAAGTGGCTGCAAAAAAAAGAAAATAATAATAAATTACTTTTGCCTATGCCCAGATCTGCTTGGGATCAGTTCTTCCCTATCAAGAATCCAGGTAAAAATCTAGCCTGACCAACATTTTACAGCCTTATGGGACCCTGAGCAGAGAATACCACAAAGCCATACCTGGACTCTTGGCTCACAAAAACTGTGAGAAAATAAATATGCATTTGTTTAAGCCACCATGTTGACTTAAATTTTTACACAGCAACAGAAAACCAATACACTTGTATGGTTATATGGATATGCCATTATTGATTGATTGATGGATGTCCTTTTTTTTTTTTTTTTTTCAAATTTTTGATTCATTCATTGGACAGACAGAGATCACAGGCAGGCAGAGAGGCAGCCAGAGAGAGAGGAAGGGAAGCAAGCTCCCCGCTGAGCAGAGAGCCCGATGCGGGGCTCGACCCCAGGACCCTGGGATCATGACCCGAGCCAAAGGCAGAGGCCTTAACCCACTGAGCCACCCAGGCGCCCCTTGATGGATGTCTTTTTAAGCTCAAGAGCCTGTAGGGAGTTGAATTAACAAAACTCCTCATTTTGTGAAGTGCTGCAATCATAGGTTCAAGGCGCTTTTCCTTTTATACTTATTTGGTTACTTTCTTTTAACTATAATTTTCGCTCACATTCTCCTCCGACCAATGGGCAGCCATTTTAAATGAGTTCGATGTGTATCTCTTTTTGTTGGATTTTTATTTCTGACAATTACGTACATGTATTTGAAATTTGCCTAGACATTACTGAGATATAGATCTAACCTTTTGCTCTTAGTGAGCATTATATTTGTATGATTGATGCATATTGCTGTAACAGCCTCTATTTAGTTGTTTCTCACTTGAGTAGAATTCTATGGTGTCCTTATACCACATTCTTTTCTGTTTTCCCAGTGATGGATCGAGAGTGTCTCATGCTTCTCACTGCTATGGAACACCTTATAGATGGACATTTATGCTTCCATGTGAGAATTTATCTAGGTATATACCCAGGAGTATAGGAACATAGGACTTTTTGATTTATCTAATTTTTACAGACTAATCTTCAGAAGGAGAGTGATGCCATTCTGTACAGTATACTCTGACCAGCAGTACAGAGGGTTCCTATTTTCCTAGAGCCCTGTCGTAACTTAATTCATGAAATTTTACAATTTAGTTGACACAGAATGGGGCTCACAATGGTTTTAACTTCCATTTCCTTAACTTCCAACGAGTTTCAGCACTTATTACTCATTACTTACTAGCACTTATTACTTCCTTATTCACCACTTGCACTTACCCATGTTTTATGAGCCTATCACCAATATTTGCTCAACTTCTGCTGTTTTTCTCTTAATGTATATAGATTATATAAGCATACTGTAGATACTGGTGGAAGTAAAGGGTAACGAACTTCCTAATTTACTGTACCTCATACCCAAAAAAACTTAACTAGGAAGAATTGTTATAAGAGTTCTAAGACTAGCAAATGGTGGTGAACAATTGATACTGCTTAGTCCAATGATTTTTTATTTACATTCCCATACCACATTGTCTTGCTTTCTATAGATATATAGTAAGGAATGATAGCTTTGTCTTTTTGAAATTTGTCTTAACTTTTGAAAGTCCTCTCATTTCCACTAGATTCAACTAGTTTTCAAACACACACTCACAAAAACTCTATTAGATTTTTGGGCGGGGGGGGATTGTGTTGAATTTGTAGGTTTATCACAAGGAAATTGATGCCTTACAAATACATAAACAAGGTGTATGTTTCCATTTATTTAAAGCCACTTTAATTTCTATCAGTAATATTTTGTAGCTTTAATCAAGAAGTCTTACACATGGGTGCCTGGGTGGCTCAGTTGGTTAAGCAACTGCTTTCAGCTCAGGTCATGATCTTGGAGTCCCAGGATTGAGTCCCACATCGGACTCCCTGCTCAGTGGGGAGTCTGCTTCTCCCTCTGATCCTCTCCCCTCTCATATTCTCTCTCTCTCACTCTCTCTCTCAAATAAATAAATAAAATCTTTAAAAAAAAAACAAAGAAGTCTTACACATTTCTTCTAGGTTTGTTCCTAAGTATTTGATATTCTTTAAAATGTTTGGTATGTATGGTGACCAACATAACATAATAAAAAAATCAAAAACAACAAATAAATCATGTTATTTCTTAGGTTTGTTTTTGAATTGTTTGTTGTGAATGTATAGAAATACAATGTATTCTGTATTGCCATGACATCCAATAAACAGGCTAAATTTGCTTATTATTGCTAATGGTTGATAGGTTCTTCTGGACTTTTTAAATACATAATCATACCATCTGCAGAAATTAAAATTTTATTTAAAAAATTCAAACTTTCAATTTTTTTGTTGGTTGCACTGCCTAAAATCACTAGTATAATGGTGGATAAAATTTATTGTGGACATTCTTGCTTATTCCTAACTTAGAAAGGAAATATTAAATATAATATTAGCTACTGTTTTCTGGTAGATGCCGTATAACAGATTAAGAAAAAAAATCCTTTCAACTACTCTCAGTTTCTCAAGTTTTTATTTTTAATCAAGTAAGTGTTACATTTTATTAAATATATTTTCTGCATCCATGGAGATGATTGTTATTCTTTTTTATTCTGTTGATAGTGTAAACTGTATTGGTTAATTCTGAATGTTAAACTAAGTTTTAAATCCTCGAATAAATCCCATTTACTCAAGATGAATTATTCCTGTTTATATATTGTTGGATTCAATTTGCAAATATTATGTTTGGTACTTGTGTCATGCTCATGAGAGATATTGGTCTGTCAAATTTCTTTGTTGTAATCAGGCATTAACTTCAAGGTTATGATAATTTCATACAATTAATTGGGAATTATTTCCTCTTCCTCTACTTTCTGAAAGAAGTCATTTGAGATTGGTATAAGTTTTCTTTTTCTTCTTTAAATGTTTGAAAGAACTTACCAGTTATACTATATGGGTCTGAAGTTTTCTTTGTGTAAAGATTTTTAGCTACAGATTTAATTTCCTTACCAAATATAGGAGTATTTCACTTTTTGTGACAAACTTGGAAATTTGTGTTTTCAGGGAATTTGTTCATATTGTCCCTGTTATCAAATTTATTAAAATAAAGATGTTTATTATTAAAACTGTCTTATTGATTTCTTAATATCTTGCAGGATCTGTGCTGACATCCCTTGTCATACATGATACTGGTTAATCAACACCAGATAGGTGGAAAATCAAGAATTTGTTTAAAAATATTTAATGAATACTTAATATGGACCCAATGATATTCTAGACACTGAGAATTCAGTAGTCAGAAAAGCAGACAAAAATCCTTCCCAATTAGGTTTATGTTCTAATGAGCTTACATTAAAATCTAAATGTAAATTTGCCTTATTTACATAAATCTGAGATTTCTTATTGTTTGACAATTTCTTGTTTCCCTTTCAGTATGGAAAATGAACTGAATTAATATTTTTTTAAAGATTTTTTATTTATTTATTTGACAGACAGAGATCACAAGTAGGCAGAGAGGCAGGCAGAGAGAGAAGGGGGGGAAACAGGCTCCCTGTTGAGAGAGAGCCCGATGCAGGGTTCCATCCTAGGATCCCGGGATCATGACCTGAGCTGAAGGCAGAGGCTATAACACACTGAGTCACCCAAGCACCCCATGAACTGAACTAATATTAAAAAGTCCACTTTTTTTTTCCATCTCGTGATTTATAGTTTGAGACCAGATCTCTCTTTGGTAGATATTCAGGTTCATATGTATTTATTACGGTCAATTGCTGTTCCAGCCTTCTGTCTGTGTTTGGGCAGAGCCTGTGACTGAAGAGAATCACTCAGAGGGGAGAAGAATTTGGTAGCCCTTCTTTCTCCCTGAAGTTTATTTTGCTAGGCCAGCCCAATGTAGCGTAAGAGGATGTGTGATGATGGGCTGACAAGTTTGCCTAAATGCTGTGAAAATAAATATGTTTTCTGCCTGACCTGGTGATATCTCAAAACTTTATGATCTGTGTGTTCACAGTGATGCCATCACAGTGATGGGCTTCTGCAGTTATGGCACTTGCCCTAGGTGATTCATTCCCCAGGTTTTCTTTCCCTTGCTCCAGTTCCAGACAAAGGCTGTCATAGTCAACCTTGGCTCCTACCAGCAGTTTACTCTGTGAAATCTTTTGAGTGTCATTTAATTCGGTAAATTTCCTGTGTTGTTGTTCTTCCAGTGTGTGTCCCTAATAGACTCTACGTCTTCTGCACTACATAATGCAAACTTCCAAGAACAACTTTTTGTTCCTGCCCTAAGCCTCAGGATTCAGGGTAGGGCTTCTACCCCCGCCCTCTCCAGACAATACCAAAGCACAGCACAAGATCCTGTGAGCACCTCTTTATTCTCCAGCCATTCAGAAATTCCAAGCAAGAGGGTTCCAAGTCCTTAGAAAAACTCCCAAACTTCCAAGAACATTCTTTAGAGCCTTCATCTTTATTGGGAGAACTATTCATCAAAGCTCTTCTCCACAATAGGTTACGGGAAAGAGAAAAATGTTCCTATCTATATTTAATCTTTGAAAAATCTTCTTTCTCAAAGTACTTCTTTCATATAGTTTGCTTTGTATAGTGCTACAAGAGAGGCAAAATAAGCAAATTTATCCCATTTATTTGAATAATTATGTCCCACACTAGAATCTAGCTTAATAGAGCTTATTTTCAGGTAATTTAGTGTGTCTCCTCTTCAAAGTCAAAGTAGGAAATGCATTACAAGAAAAGAAAGTGCAACTGAGTTTAAGCTCCCAAGGCATTGCTACAAGTAAATACATTATATACTATTCCATTTCAAAGAGTTAAGAGTTTATATGAGCAGATCATGTTCAAAAAGTAAATTAAAAACAGGGTCGGGGTTCAGGTTAAGAAGCAGAAAGCAGTAAGAAAATGAGGTCATGAGCTGGGGAGTTCTTCAGGAGTCAAATACCTGCTGTTCTGTCTTCAGCATAGGGCTAAGGGACAGGTCAACCTGCCTTGGAATGGGAAGTGATCCTTTTAAAACATGAAAGCTATTATTTCCTCAGTGGCTGAAGAAATTCAAAAAATGTCAGCTTGGACCAAATTCGGACATTGGTAAAATGAAAACTACAATATAGACACCACACATAAAAAAGGGGAGAAAAGTCAAGGCCAGACATAAGTATGAATTAAGTGGCTGGAGGCAAATATTCTGCATATAAAGTTCTCTATTTTGTACCAAGAAAGTGGAAAGAGTATGGGGAAGGATAGGATCTGGAATAGAAGATATAAGGTAAATTCTCAGGTTGCTCCTCTAAGAGGTCATGGTGGTTTGGGGCTTGTAATTTGTTCTCTCTAGGCGCTGTTCCCCCACGAGTAAGAGGAGAGGTAAGCAAAACAGCTGTGTTACAAGCTCACGTAAGAAATGACATAACTGCTAACACAGTTACTAGTTACCGTCAGCCTCTTAGTGTGCTCTTGGATTTTTTAATTTAATATCTTAAATTAAAGATAACTGATATATGATTCTACCGCTGTAGGGAGACAAAGGTTTGACAAAATAGGTAACATTTTTCACGGGCTGTAACCACTGGAAAGAATGACATGTCCATGGGTAGATAGTGGCCGAGTGTTGGTTGATGAGCTCCTGGGGAGCTTCCCAAGTGTAATCTGAAAGTGCCCTGCCCTATGTGGAGAGCAAGGAGAGAAAGAAGAGAAAGAAGAAAGCTACTCCAGGTTGGTAGGTGACAGGTTTACTAAGCAATGGAACTTATGCAAGAGGCTTGTCTTAGGTCACCATAAGACAGGTAGGTCTTCACACCTATCTGTCAAATCTAAAACATTTATATAGACTCCTTAACTACATTTACCCACATACACCATCCAGACGGTCTCAACATAGCATCACTCTCTCAAGGCTATGACCTTGGAGCAGCCTCTGAGGGTGAGAAGTCAAGCAGAATTCACATTCCAAGGACAGTGGAGGTGATAAAGATCCTCTGATTGTTGAGGTCCAGCTCAGGGTCAACTGGTGGTTATGTTCCCCGGACGACCTCCTGCAACGCATTGTCAACAAGTTAATGTCTTTCTGCAAGGCCCTTCTTAACGTTTATTCCAAAACTTCTCAATACAACTTCTTTAAAGAAGTGTTTAATTATTTTTTCAATTCAATTATTTATTCAATTGTAAGCTATAGGTTTTCTCAAACCACACCAGCTGTACATATAAAATAAGATCACCTTTGCCATTATCCACCCCACTTCCTGGGGTGTGGATATTTCGTTCTTCTACTAGTTTCCTTTCTCCACATAATTTTTGGAAACCCCAAAAGGATACTTACATCTTCCACAAATCTGTCTTGGTACTTGATTTTTAATTCCCCAAGATATTCTAGCAATAGTTCTAGAAATATAAACATTACCTTCAGTTTTGTTAAAAACTCTTCCAGGCAACTCTGTTTCTGCTTAATGGTATTTTTAAATGGAGTCATACTTATCATCTCCCATGCCAATAAGATCAGGTTTGTTTTTGTTGTTGTTTTTAATTCACTGATTGGTTATAAAGTTTAAAAAAACAAAACCAAAAACAAACAAACAAAAAAACAGCCCCAAGACCAATCTGAAATCTGCTCTCAGATAAGACCAAGATTAGAGTTTATTGAGCTCCCCTGTGGTCTGGCCCTGAGACCACAACTATGCTGAAAATCTATCATCTTTCAGTTCAGAAGGAAATACCTTTTTCTTTTGACCAAGTAAACATTTTCTGTTATTTTGAAGAACAGTGAAATTTTTCTACAGAAGTATATATTTTGCCTTACTTAAGATGAAGCAGAAAACTACTTATGTCTTCAGAGTTAGCACAGTCTTAACTATCAAATATTTGGAAACATTTGTGTGCAGTCTCAGAATACCATGGCTCAATAATCATTGGTACGAATCTCCTCTTACACCCTGAAATCATGGACTCAAATTCCTAGCATGAGAGGTTCTGAATCTGCCTCCTACTTTGTAGGTGTTCACACATTAGTTAGAAAGAAAGTAATGAGCATGGTGAAAGCAGGACAGCATGTGACCTCTAGAACAGACCAGGAAGTTGATGCTTAGAGGAAATACTAACCATTCTTGGAGGTATCAGGAATAAAATCTATCCCCCCAAAAGTTGTACCTTTTGAAAGATGTGGGATTATTTAGCCAAGGAGAACAAGGCAGCTCAAACTAGGGGAATATCTTGCATAAAATTACAAAGTATATGTTGTAATGCATAATGGGAGAAAATGATAATTTAATATAATATTGAGTATGTGGAAAATATGGCAGGAAGTGGGACTACAAGGTTAAATGAGAGTCAAAAAGTGAAGGCTTTTCTAAATTATGCTCTAAATTCAACCACAATCTGCTTAGGGTCAAATTTTACATTCTCACTATTCTCCTCCACCATAATCAATTATGTTTAATGAGAATGGACAACAAATTTTTTTTTCTTACATTGATCACGATAGATAAGGGAGGAAAAACCACCTTGGAGCTGTAAGAAATGATATCTATTATTTTTATTAGTTTTATATTTAAAAGTATTATAAAATATTTGAGACATTTTTAGGAATATAAAAATAATATAACAGATGAATAATATAAGAAATATGATATTACAAACATAATATAATTTAAACTACTGTTTTATTCTCCTTGGTAGCATTTCCTTTACTCCTCACTCAAAAGTAATAGCTGATTTCAATGAGTTAAAATTTGGCATTTTTTTCTTCAAATATTTATAGATTCTTCCTCATATGCATACACAAACATATACATATGTGTAGATGAATACATACATATATGCATATGTACAAATATAATTGCATGCAAGAGTTGAATGTATTTTAAAGTTTTAACCTATGTAAGTATTCTTCTGCAACTTGCTTCTTGATTTTCCTCAATATTTTATTTGTGTGATTCATCAGTTCAGATGAATGAATACCTATAGCATTATGTTATTCATTTTCATTGTTGTATAGTATTCTATGGTTGATTATTACATGCACGATATCCATTCTCCTGCTGGAAACTTATGTTGCTTCCAATTGTTTGCTGCAATTAACAATGCTGCTATGAATATTCTTATGGATATATTTTTGCTCATATGTGTATGTTTTGTTACATTCTATCAAAACTTATGAATGATGTGTAAAATGGGATTTTTAAAATATCAAGTGTTCTATATTGCTAGAATAGGAAGACCAATATTTTTTCTTACAGTTGTATAGATATATATTTCTATGACCTCAGAACCTGAAAACAAAGGGCTTAACAAATTGCACAAAGGTCTAGAAAGTTTGTCAGAGGTTATAATCAAACTTCTATATTTACTTTTTGAGTAAAACAAGTTACATGTCCATTCTCCAAGGGTGCCTGAGGGTTTACCTTTACATCAAGGTTACCTTTATTTCCAGGATCATTACTTACAATGTTCTTTATCAGTCTTTTCCTGTTCTATATTTAATGAAGTCTAAAGACACTTAAATGTTTATTATTTCAAGAGTGGTTGTTTCATGTATAATGCACTCTCATGGCCCACATCAAAATCACTGTAGTGGATTATAAATTATACATTTTAGGGACTATAAAACCTGAGAGGATCCAGTTATCAAGCTTTTTATTGTTAAAATATTTTTATAATATCTTTCTAGATATAACTAGCCTTTAATTGTTAAGATGACCATCCAAAATACCTTCCCTGACTAGTAATAACTGAATCCTGAATTCCTTTTCTACATAATTTTATGAGAACAGGGTGAAATATCACAGGGATCTTCTTCAAATATCTACCATAGGAGATAATTTGACACATGCCACATTTTGGGAAGCATTAATCTTTTCTTTCATATCCCAGAGGGAAAATAGCTAATGAAAATATTGTGACTAACCTTATCCAAAATGCTCTAGTTTGATTTTCATACACACACAGCTAAACCATAGATAGTAAAGCATTAAATGTAGAATTAACGAAACCAAATTTACCAAATATTTACTGTGTTATTTCTTTATGCAACACTCTATTGTAGGAACCCAGGACACAGGGAATAATACAATGAAGTCTGGTCACATAGGGCTTATATGCTATACTATTGCATTTTGCAACACCATGTACTCTTAGATAGTATCCTAGCATTCTGCCTTATGTAGCATTATATAGTTTTTAGAGGATACATTTCTTAGCATAAATAGTAGCATATTTGAGGGCAAATTCTTTTCAGAAATGTTTCTACAAAATTTATATTCTACAAATGCATTAAAATATGGTAATAGCTGATAAAAAGGAAAAATGCTGATAATAAGTAAAACAATAGATGACCTGAAAATGAGAGACAACATACAAATTCAATTACACAAAATCTTAGAGATTCCAAAGCTGTATACAAATAAACAACTTAGAGAGAATGTAGGTGCCACAGAACTCTAATATAGTATAGTTGCTGTGAAAAATGGGATGGTAGTTTCTCAGAAAATTAAACATATAATGTCAATATGATTCAGTAATTACACTTTTAGGTATATAACCAAAACAACTGGAAGCAAAGATCCAAGCAGAGATTTGCACATTCATGTTTGTAGGAACATTATTCACAATGGTCAAAATGTGAAAGAAACTCAAGTGTTAATCAAAGGATGAAAGGGTAAACACAATGATGTACATACAAAATGGGATATCAACAAGTGTTAAATAGGAATGAAATTCTAATACATGCTTCCACATGGATGAACCTTGAAGAGATTAGGCTGAGTGAAATAAACCAGACTTAAAAGAACACATGTTACCTGATCATATTACATGAGGTACCTAGAATTGTCAAATTCACAGAGACAGAAAGTAGAATGGTAGTTGCCAGAGGCTGGCAAGGAAGGAAGTTGGGGAGTAATTGTTTAAAGAATATAGTTTTTCAGTTCAGGAGCTTGTTAGTGGTGAAGATTGCACAATATCGTGAATACACTCATTGTCACTGAACTGAACACTTAAAAATAAAGTGAAGGGAAAGCAAGAAACTACAGACAGTTATGATCAAAGGGGAGAAGTGAAAAGAGATTGGAAGGCAATGGGGAGTCAAAGGAAGTAGTTTGGTTTTAATATGAAGAGAGCTAGTGCATGTTTGGAATATCCAGATAACAGATAGATAGTAAAAAGAAAGAAAACCAGCAGTAACTATGGGAGCAGAGTTTGGTTGGAAGAGGGGCAGGAACTCTAAACAGTATTATTTTGGTAAGCATGAAAAAGGTTATAAATGTATAAAGAAAACAAGGTAGCAATAAGTAACTGATAAGAAAGTCAAGATAGTGTACCTCTAAGGGTGAAAGAGAGGCATAATAGGAATTTCTGGGTGATTGTCCTGCTTCTTGATCTCAATGATAGTGTGTTTTCTATAAAGGAATGAATGTGTGCTTTATAATTATTCACTAAATTTCATATTTAGGTATTGTGTGTTCTATTCCATACTACCAAAAGTAAATATATGTGTGTGTGTATATATATATATACATATATATATATATACACATACACAAAACAAAGGAAGACTAATATCCTTAATGGATGTAGAGTACTTACAGATTACTGAGGAAAAAATAGACAGCCTTGGGTTTTTTTTTTAATAGGCAGATTATGCAAATAGCTAATTCATAAAAGAAGAAATACAGCTAGTCACTGTGTGATGTTCGACCTCACAGATCATTTCAAAAACTAACTGGAACTCAAACAAAAACTTAAGAAAACAAAAATGAGAAAAAAATTTTATGGACCTGGCATAAATTTTTAAAAAGATGGATACTTTCCCAGGCTGGTGAAAATGTTGGCACAGGGATATTTTCTTTAAATGGTAGGTGGGGAATCTATTCTGATTAAATATGGGTGAAATGTGTGATCAAGCAATTGCACTTACAGGAATCTGTTCTCCAGTAATTAGGCAATTATCTCGCAAATGTACTGGGCTTTTCACCACAGAATTATTATGTAGGAAGACAAATGGCAACAGAAAGGAAACAATCTAAATATCCAAAATTAGGAAACTGGTTAAGTAAATTATGGTATGTTCATGTCATGGTATGTCACAGAACCATGAAATGAAAATGCACTCATATACTGACAGGAAAACAGATCCATGGTATAGTAAGTAGAAAACCTTTGTAAGGTCTAATTTCACTTCCATTAAAAAAAAAAAAAGTGTGTATGGAGTATTATGCCTCCATCAGAAAGGATGAATACCCAACTTTTGTAGCAACATGGACGGGACTGGAAGAGATTATGCTGAGTGAAATAAATCAAGCAGAGAGAGTCAATTATCATATGGTTTCACTTATTTGTGGAGCATAACAAATAACATGGAGGATATGGGGAGATGGAGAGGAGAAGGGAGTTGAGAGAAAATGGAAGGGGAGGTGAACCATGAGAGACTATGGACTCTGAAAAACAACCTGAGGGGTCTTGAAGGGATGGGGGTGGGTGGGTAGGAGGTTAGGGAAGCCTGGTGGTGGGTTTTAGGGAGGGCACATATTGCATGGAGCACTGGGTGTGGTGCAAAAACAATAAATACTGTTACGCTGAAAAGAAATAAAAATAAATATATTAATTAAAAAAATAGTGTGTGTATGCATTCCTTTGTGCAAGCAACGCAAAGACAAAGAGGAAAAATGTATCATGAAGACACAGAAAAATACTAATGTTTTTACTTTTAAGGGACATGATTGGGGGTAGAAGACTAATTTTTACTTTAAATCTCTCTCTCTCCCTACTTATCACCGATAAACATTAATTAAAAGGTTTATTGATGAATTTTTTTTTTCTTTTTTTGCTTAATGTATTTCAAATATTTGAAAACAGAAAAGTTGAGAAGAGGCTGTGTATTTAAACACTGTGTTATGTGTTCTCTTTTCCATCATGTTAATTTGAGAAACCAGCATCACAGTTTTATAGATTTCTATTACTAAATTTTAATTCAAATATGCTATTTTCCTAATGCTTTTTATATTGCTTTCATTTTCTTCTGAAATTAAACATAAGAATCCAAAGTTCTTCCTCAATTCTTCTTTTTTTTAAGTCTGCAGTTAATTTTAATACCCAAGATAAAGAAGATCCCACTAAATTAGGTAGCTATGTTTAAGGGGCTGAGAGGATTGCAGACCTAATTCTATTAAGGAAGTAAATAATCTATTTGCAAACCCTTAAGTTCTCTCTGGAAAAGGCTAATTTTACTGGTTGTCTGGGTGCTGATGACAAATAAAAATTTTTAAATAACATAATAAAGAATGACCAAATCAAGCATTGCATGCAATCAGAGATGACAGGCAATTTACCTCTGAGAATATTGTGATGATAAAATTTTTGATGTGCTATACCTTAAGTGCTTCCTTGAATTATAAAAAAAAATTACATTTTAGAGACCTGATTTTTACACCACCCACTGATTATTTATCTGAGGATACTGCCATTTTCAAAATTTCTTTTAAGCTTGCCTATATTCATGATTAAATCACCCATTCTGATGATCAACTTAGCAAAAAATGAAACTGATATGATTACTAAATCATTAACTATTCTGATGGTTGCTTTCATCTGCTGGCTTTCCTTTCAGGTTATTGAAGTGTTACTTAGTCTCAGATATGTAATGTGGCCTGATTTTATGAATGTAGCTTAAAGTATTTCTGAACATATTTGGAATACAGTAGAACTAGAAAAATGTGGTTCAATGAGAAATGCTAAGTGTGGTGACTTAGTCACATATAAATTCGGTTAGGCTGAACTTCATTGTCCAGAATTTCCTTTACACTAAGTTTCCAATTAAGGTAGACCAGGAAAGGAATTTTTTGAGAGATTTAGAGAGAGGGGAAGCAGCATTTTGTATCCCACATGTTTGTAACTAATCTGTTGATTCACCTTCTCGGTGGTGGCTGGACCTATTACCCCTCAAACTTGCCCCCAGTTTCTTTGACACCTGTGTGCTTATCTCAGTGATAAGGAGTTTCAGCTTGGGCAGGATGCCGGTACCACCAGAGTCAGAGTAGGAATACTGAAATGGTTTCAATCTGTTCCAGTGGGTGTCAGAACATTTTTGTAGGTTCCCACTTTCCCCTGTTTTTCCCAACTTTACATCCATCTTCCCTTTTCAACTATTGTCTTGCAGACTTCAAGCTTCACCTTCAGATTCCAAGGCAACAGCTCTGCAGAGACTGCCCAACCAGCTCACACAACTTGGTGAGGTCAAATCCCTCTAATAAATCATAAATCTGAAGATGAAGATAATAGAGAGACAGATAAATCAATCTCCTTATGGTTCTTGCTTTTTGAATGAATCTTAAAGAATACACTATGACATGGACTTAAATACTTTTACTTGAATTTCAATTTTTTCACCAGAAAAATGATTTTAATATATTTAAGGAGTTATTATGAAAATTTAATTTTAAACTAGGCAAAATTAATTAATACCTGTCTTATTAGGTACTAAATGAATGCTAAGTCGCATTGAAAGTGTGTCGAAGAAAAGAGATATTCAAGAATAATAATGAAGTGAAAAATAAAACACGATGTCATTTTGTTCTGTTCCAAAAATATCTTATCTATTGACTGGGAAGAATGGCACAATTCCATTTCTGCCTGCAGTTCTCACTCTTCCTCTCACTGTATTAAAGACAAAGGCATGGTCTCTAAAAGTTCAATGTCAGTATTATTCAGTGATTGCTCCTGTAACCCTATCCCATCAGTACAGATTAGTTTATCACATTAGGTAGTTAATAATTTGCAATATCAGAATGCTGACGCTAAGAGTTTAGCAGGCATGGCCTACATTTCAGTGGGCCCGGAGCACGCAGGTAACAAACCCCAGATGGTAGAGGTCAAGCTGCAGGCTCCGGGCCAGTAAGAACAGGCTCCTGGTGATGGCACCATTAGAGGGGTACATGGGAACAGATACCCGGAGAGCTGGGGGTTGGAGTCACAACAGGGAACATTTCTTGAAATATCCAATGATAAAGTATTTTGCTAGCATTATTAAAATCCAAAAGTCCAGAACATGAAGAAAAACTTTTAAGGTTTGAGGGTATATTATACTACTAATAATTTAAAAAACCTATTTTATTTATTATAACTTTACTGTGCTTATAAAGTTGATAGTCTGTCATGGTTAATAGTCTGTTATAGTTAATAAGGCATGTGATAGTGTAATATAACAAAAATTTAGCATACAAATGTATTATAAATAACATTTATAATCAATGTGCATATAATTAATTGGGAATGTGTTCCATATGTATAGTTTTTTTTAACTGCAAATTTTGGATATACTGGTTTTGAGTTTTTAGTGAGACCTCTTATTTTCCTTTGATGATCTCTGTAGTCTCTGCAAAACATTGATCAGTAGTATATATGTGGATATGAAGTAAACATTGTTAATCAATAAATATATAAAAATGAATATTTTTATATTAGTGTTATTAAAAAACCTCCATATTATTAAAATAGTTGAATGTCACAACAACAGAATTAGTAAAATACTAAAAGACACTGGAATGACTTCAGGAGAACAAGGATTTTTTTTTTCCTGTTTTGTTCACTAATGTATCCTAAATGCCTAGAACAGGGCCTGGTATATTGTAGGTGACAGAATCATTTGTTGAATGTTGCTGTTTTAGTCAAAGTGAGCGACATATTGTATTTTGACAATCAAACCACTTCTTTTCTATTTTCTTTCTATTTTTTCTACTCAACTTCAGTTATATCCTGATAAAGTGAAAGAAAAAAAAAACAACAAGCAGCGACACTGAATTTAAGACAGCTGATTTGGCACACAGGGCAGTTTCTTCCCATCACTAAATTTGAGAATCATGGAAAATATTTTCAGAAAGCTAATAGATAACTAGTTTCAAATATAAAGTGAAGTTTTGGTGGAATAAGAACTCTAGGTTTATAATATTGGGCTGGAGAAATTCTCAAAATATCTGGCACAAAGGATAAAGAGATGGGAAGTCTAAGAGAAAAATGGACATATGGAAGATAAGAGTCAAATAATCTTGATTTTTTTTCCATAGAAATGTGGGAGAGGAAGACAGAAAATGTCTGTAAAATAATTATTTGAGAAACTAATCACAAAAGATAAACACAATTAAATAACTGGATATATAATAAATTTTCAAAATAAATGATAAAGAGCAAACTCAGAAACTACTACTGTCAGAGAAAAATAAAGAAAATCACTTCCAAAGGAAAAAGACCCACTGACCACAGATTTAATAGAAATGGTGGTTGTAGGAGGATAAAGGACCAGCATCTTCAAAGTGCTGAACCAAGAATTCTCAAGCCAGTCAAAGATCATTTAAGAGTGAGAGGAGAAAAAAAAATTCAGTCATACACGGACCCTAAAAATTTACCTCATTAAGAACTTTTCTCAAAAAAAACCCACTGGGGCGCCTGGGTGGCTCAGTGGGTTAAGCCTCTGCCTTCGGCTCAGGTCCAGGATCGGAGCCCCGCATAGGGCTCTCTGCTCAGCAGGGAGCCTACTTCCTCCCTCTCTCTCTGCCTGCCTCTATGCCTACTTGGGATCTCTGTCTGTCAAATAAATAAATAAAATCTTAAAAAAAAAAAAAACCACTAAGGCAAATAAATTAGTAACCCATTTTCATAAAAAAATACTGACTTTAAAAATCACATTTTAAAATGACAATATTCAATTTGACTCCAGATGATTCAAATACAACAGAGGAGATGAAACCCAAAGAGCAGAGAGAAAGAAAATTGAAATAAAATGCTCTACAACTTTTGGGAAACTGTAAGTTTAAAAATATTGGTTAACGTTTTATGCGAAACCACTAAAATAGAAATTGAATGCATAATTCTCAAACCAGTAGAATGAGTAGAAGAAAAAAGAAACTAAGAAAATGTAAGCTTATATAATTCTACACTTTATAGGAAAAAAATTCTTCCTTTAATTCTTTGAGCAATAGTTCTCCATTACTAGCCTGTGTTCATAAAAGTCATGTATTTGCACGTTGAATAGACGAAAAGCAGCAAATCTTCCCGCCCTCTCTGTTATGAGGGAAACCAGGTCCGATAACCTGGTCCACAGTCATACAGTGAAAATAATCCACAAAAGAGCAGCAGGAAGAAGATCAGGATTTAATAGGAAAGAATGCAAATAACTTCAAAATACATATATATCATTTCTGATAGGAGCATTTCAACTTAAAACATATTTCTTCAACCTCCATCTCTCGAATGCACTCATATGACTTCAGTTGTCACAATTCATTGACCCACTTGATTGAATCCATTCCTGTCTAATATATATATAAACTCAAAACTAAAAAATCTAAGATTTGTAATAATATGAAAAAAGGTGGGAAAGGCATTTTTTAAAAAGTGAGACAAATATGTTAGCATTTTTCTCAATATTTCTCATAACACTAAATTTAGATCTATAGTAAACAATCCTATTCAATGTAATACTTTCAATATTAACTTTAATATTTATGCAAAATATTTGTAGCCTTGAGCAAAACAATGTAAGAGCTACCATTTTAAATGCCCCAGGAAAAGATGATTTTAGGCATTTTAAATATTATGTTAAAACCATTTATATATTTCTAAATGTGTTTCTAGTTGGGCATTTTTCCAAATATACTAATTTGGCCTTTCTCAATGTCAAGAAATGAAGGGAAGATTAGTCTAAATAAGAGACTGTGGCATTAGAGTCAGTGTTTCAAATGCAGATGTAAAGTTTATTTGAGTCTGATAATAATGTCAGAGAAGACTTTAATGAGCTATTTAAAATGGGATATGGGTAATACGAAATATTCAGAATTTTAAAACTTGATCAATGGGAAATGCTAACATTAGCAAAACCATTTATATTTAGAATAAGATGGGGCAGGGATTTAGCTTTATTTATTTATTTTTTGTTATCTGCTTTATTTATCCGCTTTTGTTACCTGTTTTTTGTTGTTGTTGTTGTTATTTGCTTTATTTATTTTTGTTAGCTGTGCTACATATTTTTCTGGTTATCTTTTTAATTACTTGTAGTAATATTCATATTACTATTCATATTAATAATAATTCATTCATTTCATATTGAATTCATATTCATAATATGAGCTAGATATTCATAATAAGAGCTACTTTTTTGAGCACTTACCAGGGGCCAGGTACTCTGATAGGATTTTAGTTTTACGAACTCATTTAGAGCTCTACCATTGTCTTAATTTGTTGTAAGGGGAAGCATTGCATGCTACTGCCGCCTTACATGCATAAGAACAGCAGAGAATACATTGGGGACAGGAAGTATGGGTTTGGGAGTCCTCATGGACCACTGGAGAGAATGTGGATGCTCCACTACACCCAGCTTAGGACTTTGCATTTTCTCCTGGACAAATCTCTCATAGGAATTCTCACAAGGCTTCAAGCAAGGCCTGGATGAAAGGATGCTCATTACAACATTATTTGAAGGTTTTACATATGATTATGTCCCAACATGAGAAAACTTTGTGGGTAAAATGTGATGGAATTTCACAGTGGAGCACAGCAGCTAGAAGAATAGGTGATAAAAACAAATATTTGTAAGTCTTAAACACATAATGTTAAATGGCAAAGACAAAATATATATTGAAAGACAATGCTAGGGGCGCCTAGGTGGCTCAATGGGTTAAAGCCTCTGCCTTCAGCTTAGGTCATGATCCCAGGGTCCTGGGATCTAGCCCCACATCAGGCTCTCTGCTCAGCAGGAAGCCTGCTTCTCTCTCTCTGCCTGCCTCTCTGCCTACTTGTGATCTCTGTCTGTCAAATAAATAAATAAAATCTTAAAAAAAAAAAAAAGACAATGCTAATAATAATAATAACCACAAAGAATACAAAATAAACACATTAAAAGAGTTGTCTGATTAGAAAAGTAAGTGGGTGGGAAAATGAGGAAAGAGAGGATGAGTACCTAATTTTTAATTAAAAAAAAAAAGAATGGAGGAATTTTCAGGGATCAAGGAAGATAGAATGTCATATATGAAAAACATGTATTAACTCAGTGTTTAGCATCAGATTTCTAACATGGATAAAAACATAAAATATAAATAAAATATTCTATTGCAAAATTATTGAATAACATTGTCTTTCAATTCAGATAAAAAAAAGGATAAAAATCAGAATTGGCTAGGAACCAAGGTAACCAAAAGTAATACTCAGTTTTAGTGTAATTTAAATTTGTGCAACCATTTTTGGAGTAGATTTTTATAAATGCACATTGTTTTTAGTCTAGCAATTTATCTTCAAGGATTTTGTAGTAAACAAATGAATGGAAAAGTAGCCAAAGACGTATGTGTATGACTGTTTGCTGAAATAGCCAGAGAAAGGACATTGACTGCTTTCATTAAATGTATTTAAAGATTATTTAAAAATAAGATAGATGAAAGTCAAATTATTGATTTATACATCATGTGAAAGAAGGCAATGCCCAGCAACTTAAATATATTGCAAAAATTGGTAATTATATCACAAATTTTAAATAAGCATTCCACATTTGTTCTTAGAATAGACCAGCATTATGAAAATTATTGATTAATTAAGGCTAAACAGATTGCTTGCAGTATGCCTAATATCTATCTCCAGATCTATACCATATTTGCATCTCCTCTGCAACTATTAAACTAAAAAGTGTAAAATGCAATAAATTAATAAATGGTTATTTTATGAATGCATACCTACATAGACTATGAACAAAGGCCCTTGAAAAGGTGAAAGAAAATGATGCTTTCCTCTAGTAGAATTACATTTTGTTTTATTTTTACTTTTCTGTATTCTCTAATTTTTTTCTGCAAAAAAATACAACTAATCTGTGTCATATAATGGGGCATGCTAATTTTGATTTTGTCTGAGTATATGGGGGCTTATTTGCAGGTAAGAGGTGGGGGTAAGACACCAACATACAGTTTACCAAATTTACCTAATTCAGCCCCCGAATTAGCCTGCAAAGTTTCTAAGTCGGAGGCTTATATTTGTGGCATTTTATAGGCACCACTATTTATTAAACAAATTCCTTCCAACAGGGGTCAAATCTCAGTCTTTCTCTCAGGATGGAGACAAACGGACCGCTGTCTTTTCTTCTGAGTAGCAGCCCTCTGAAATCAAATTGACTGCATGTGCTCACCAGTTAATCAATAAATGTATTAAGAGTCTATTAATCAAGAAAATCCAAAGCCCCTTTTCTCCTTCTTCTCCATTGTTTTTCTCTAAGTTGTAGAAGAAATGGATTGAGAGAATCATTTGACTCATCAAGTTATAAAGATGTAGTTAAGTCAGTGGTAGCAGCAAGAGCAAAGGTAAGAAATGTATATGTAGGCACAGGAAAGCTTAGTGATATTACTCAGTAAATATACTCAATAATATGTCTTTGTCTACATAAATCTTCTCATTTCTTTTAGAATCCAGATTTGCCTTTTTAAAGACATTTTACTATGAAATATTACAACACATAGAACAGTTTAAAGAATTTTACTGTGAGAGTCATAGTCCTACCATTTAAATTCTATAAATAACATTATTTACACATTTTTAGTTGTCTATCTATTGAGAACTTTAATAGCCATCACTCCTTTTCAGTTTTAGTGCACGTTAAGGTTACAGGCATTATTACACTTCCATCCAAACATATTTCGATATGCATAATATCAACTAAAATTCATTTTTTACAATTTTTCCCATTTGGAGTTAAAATCTCTTATTTCAAAGATTGAATTTCTCCAAAAATAGTTGTCTCTTTGAAATTTGGGGATAAAGTGGCTAAGTTTTAACTTAAACATTTCTGAGCTAATGTTCCTAGAGGATTACTTAGGGACACTCCCAATAGCAGATCCATTTTTGTCTTGTAATTCAAGTAGAATAATTTAAAAAGTCATCAGGGGCACCTGGGTGGCTCAGTGGGTTAAAGCCTTTGCCTTCAGCTCAGGTCATGATCTAAGGGTCCTGGGATCAAGCCCTGCATCAGGCCCTCTGCTTGCGAAAGAGCCTGCTTTCTCATCTTTCCCTGCCTGCCTCTCTGACAACTTGTAATCTCTATCAAATGAATAAATAAAATATTTTAAAAAATTAAAAAAAGAAAAAAGAAGTCATCAGAAGGAACCCCTTGCATTTCCCCATCAATAAGTCTGTAAATCTAGATATGTTTGCACTTGTCTTCTCTGTTGCTTTTGTTAAAATGTAGCTTACTAGCATTTTGCAAGATGCGAGTGTTTGTTTTGCAGATTTTGATTTATTAAGTGTGTGAAGAATAAGGATATTTCATTAAATACCAAGAAATTTATGAAGAGAGGAGGGGTTGAAACTGTTTTTGTGCTTAGAAATTCTCAGTAGTCTAGGGGAAGATTACAAAATACACAAAAATCCAAGATGAAAATTTGTGTTACCAAAAGAGATAGCATTTGTTAGAGTGTGTATGCTTGTGTATAAATGGAGGTATGATAAGAGACTCTTAATCTCAGGAAACAAACTGAGGGTTGCTGGGGAATGGGGTGGGGGGGTGGGTAGGGATAGGGTGGCTGGGTTATGGACATTGGGGAAGGTATGTGCTATGGTGAGTGCTGTGAAGTGTGTAAGCCAAACGATTCACAGACCTGTCCCCCTGGGACAAATAATACATTATATGTTAACTAAAAAAATAAATGAAGGTATGATAGACAACATAGCTTATGAACTTCCAAAGTACAGAAAAAGGATTATCTGAGAAGTTATGCAACATCACATTTTGATGACTTATTTCTGGCCCATAGGCTCTTTGAAAGTTTTCATAGACAAAGTTAATGAAGGCCAACTGGATATAATTAGAGATAATGATGATATGGAAACTCTGATTGTCATTATGGGGCCTACACCTGCCATTCTTAAAGGATATTTTTTCTTAAATTTCTTTCTTTTATATTTTTAGATTCCACAAATAAGAAAGATCACACAGTATATGTCTTTTACTGTGTCACCTATTTCACTTAACACAATGGTCTTGAGGTCCATCCATGTTGTCACAAAGAAGTGTTCTTTCTTTGTGGCTGAATAGTCCATTGTATGTATGCGTATGTGAATATGTATGTGAATATTATATATAAGTATTTAATTTTTTGTCCATTTATCCATTGATGGACACTTAGATTGTTTCTATAAGTTGGCTATTTTAAAAAATGCTGATACAAACATGATGGTGTAGGTATCTTCTGAGTTAGTGTTTTCATTTGCTGTGGATAAATACCCAGAAGTGAATTGCTGGATCATATGGTTGTTATATTTTTAATTTTTTTTGAAGAACTTCCATACTGGTTTCCATAATGGTTGCAACGAATTACATTCTCACCAACATTGCACCAGGATTCACTTCTCTCCACATTCTTGACAACACTTGTTATTTCTTGTCTTTTTATATTAGCCATTCTAAAATGTGCAAGATGATATTACACTGAGGTTTTGATTTTCATGCCCTTGAAGATTGATGATGTAGAGCATCTTTTCATGTACCTGTGGGCCATCTGTAAGTCTTTGGAAAAATGTCTATACAGATCCTCTGCTCATTTTTCAATTGTTTGAGTTTTGCTATTAAGTTGAATGAGTTCCTTACTTATTTTGCATGTTAGCCCCTTGTCAGATACATGATTTTCAAATATTATCTTCTATTCAGTAGGCTACCTTTTCATTTTGCTGATGGTTTCCTTTGCTGTGCAGAAGCTTTGCAGCTTGATGTAGTCACACTTACTTTTGCTTTTTTTTTTTTTTTCTTTTGTTGTTTTTGCTTTTTGGGTCAGATTTTAAAAATTATCATCAGGACCTATGTCAAAGAGATTTCTGTCTATATTTTCTTCCAAGAGTTTCATGGTTTTAGGTCCTGCATTCAAATGTTTAATCCATTTTGACTTTGTGTGTGTGTGTGTGTGTGTGTGTGTGTGGTGTAAAATAGTAGTTAATTCTCATAAATGATATGATATTCTCATATAATTCTTGATATGCCATTCTATTCTAATGGTCTATGGGTCTGAATTTATGCCAATACCATACTTTTTTAATTACTATAGCTTTGTATTATAGTTTGAAATCAGGAAGCATAATGCCTTCATCTTTGTTCTAATTTCTCAAGATTGCTTTGGTTATTTGGGGCCTATTATGGTTCCATAAAAATTTTAGGATTACTCATTCTATTTCTGTGAAAACTACTACTGAGCTTTTGATAGGGATAACATTGAATCTGCAGATTGCTTTAGATAGTATGGACATTCTAACAATAGTGATTCTTCCAATCCATGACATAGAGTATCTTTCCATTTATTTGTTTCTCTTAAATGTCTTTAATTAATGTCTTATGGTTTCAATATGCAGATCTTTCATCTCTTTGGTATGATTTATTCCTAGGTATTTTATTGTTTTTGATGCAATTGTATATATGGAATTGTTTTCTTAATTTGCTTTTTATTTAATTTTTATTTATTTATTCTTAATTTCTCTTTATGAATGTTTACTAGTAGTGTATGGAAACAATAGATTTTTGTGTATTGATTTTGTATCTTAAAACATTACTAAAATTATTAGTTCTAAGTTTTTTCATGAGTCTTTTGGGTCTTTGATATATATTATCATGTCTACTGCAAATAATGAGGTTTTAATTTTTCTTTTTCAATTTGGATGCTTTTTATTTATTTATTTATTTTCTAATTGCTGTGACTAGGACTTGAATGAATAAATGGTGAATAAAATTGGTAAGAGGGGGCATCCTTGTCTTGTTCCTGATCCTAGAAGGAAGGCTTTCAACTTTCACCATTGAGTATGATGTTAGCTGTGAGCTTGTCATTTATGGATTTTGCAATGTTGAGATACATTCCCTCCATCACTTTGTTGAGAATTTTTACCATAAATGGGTCATGAATTTTGTCACATACTTTTTTTGGGGATTTATTGAGATGGTTACATGATTTGTATCCTTCATCTTTTAACCTTTATCTCAGTCTCTATTTCATTTACATCCTTCCTTCTACTAACTTTGGGTTTCATTTATCCTTCTTTTAGTTTCTTGGGGCATAAAGTTATGTTGAGAATTCTTGGTTCTTAAAATAGGCATTGATCAATATAAACTTCTTAGATCTGCTTTTGTTGCATCCCACAAATTATATTATGTTACATTACTATTTATGTTTTTGGGTATGTTTTTGATATCTCCTTTGACCCATTAGTTATTTATCATTTATTGTTTATTGTTATGATTATATTATGGTTACTATATATTCTTTATTTTCCATGTATTTGTGAATTTTCCAATTTTATTTGTATAATTAATTTCTAGTTTCACAGCATCATTGTGAGAAAAGATGTTAGATATGATTTTAATCCTATTAAATTTATTAATATTTGTTTTGTGACCTAACATACCCTATCCTTGATAATGTCCATGTGCACTTGAGAAGACTGTCCATTTCATTGCTTTTGGATGGAATGTTCTGTATATCCCTTTAGGTTCATCTGGTCTAACATGTCACTTAAGGTTGATTGTTCCTATGGCCTTCCTATCTGGATGATCTATCAATTCATGGAAGTAGGGTATTAAAATTTCCTACTATTAATGTTATTATTGTTTATTTCTCCCTTTGGGTCTGTTAATATTTGTTTTATATATTAAAGTGTCCCTATATCGGGTGCATAAATATTTACAAATTTTATATTCTCCTTTTGGATTGACACTTTATAATTATTTAATGTCTATATTTTTATCTTATAGTCTTTAATTTAAAGTTTGTTTTCTGATATAAGTACAGCTACTCCAGCTTTCTTTTGGTTTTCATTTGCATGTAATATATCTTCTTGTATCCCTTCACCCTCAGTCTGTGTATATCCTTACATCTAAAGTTAGTCTTACAGACAGAATATATAGGGGTCTTTTTTTTTTAATCCATTTTTTTATTGGAAAATTTACACCTTTTACATTTAAAACAATTTTTGTCATCTTAAAATTGTTTTTTGGACATTTTATACTTATTTCCTGTTTCTTCTTTTCTTATTCTCTTGCTTTGCAGTTTGGTGCTTTCTGTAGTGGGATGTTTATATTTGTTTCTCTTTATCTTTTGTGCATTTCCTATATCTTTTTGTTTTGTGGTTATCATGAAGCTTGCATATAACAGCAACGTAAATTTGATTTCATTCTAAAGGTCAACATTTTTACTCTCCCTTGCAACATTTTATGTTTTGTTTTTTTTTTTTAAAGAATTGTGTGACTTTTTTTTGTTTTAAGGTTTTATTTATTTATTTAACAGAGATCACAAGTAGGCAGAGAGGCAGGCAGAGAGAGGAGGAAGCAGGCCCCCTGCTGGGCAGAGAGCCCAACGTGGGGATCCATCCCAGCACCCTGGGATCATGACCTGAGATGAAGGCAGAGGCTTTAACCCACTGAGCCACCCAGACGCCCCAACATTTTATGTTTTTGATGTCATATTTTACATCTTTTTATCTTGTGCATCTCTTAACTAATTATTGTAATCATAGCTATTTTACTACTTTTGTCTTTTAACTTCCATACTAACTTTGTAAATGATTAATCTACAACATTTATTGTACATTTACCTTCCCAGTGAGATTTATGCTTTCATATGTTTTCTTATCACTAATTATTGCCCTTTCTTTTCAACTTAAGGAAGTCCCTTTAACTTTTCTTGTAAGACCAATTTAATGATGAAGTCCTTTGGCTTTTGCTTGTCGGTAAAACCCTTTATCTCTCCTTTAATTCTAAATGATAGCTTTAATGTGTAGAGTATTCTTGGCTGGGATTTTTTTTTTTTTTTCTGTCTACACATTAAGTATATCTGTTACTCTCTTCTGGGGTTTCATTGTATGTAACAAGTTGTTTTTCTCTCACTGCTTTTAATATTCTCACCATGTCTTTAACTTTTGGCTTTTTAGTAATAGTGTGTCTTGGTGTGGGGTCTTTTTGGTTTCATCTTATTTGAAACTCTCCAGAATTCCTGGGCCAGGATGTTTGTCTCCTTTCCCAGGTTAGGTGTTTTCAGCTATTATTTTTCAAATAAGTTTTTTGCTCCTTTCTCTCTCTTTTTTCCTTGGGCCCTTATAATGTGAAAATTAGTTTGCTTGATTTTGTTCCAGAAGTTCCTTGGGATATGTTCACATTTTTTTCCCCTTTGCTCTGATTGGGTGAGTTCCATGGCCCTGGTTTTGTGCTGACTGATCCTTTCTTCTTCTTCATGTAGTCTGCTGCTGAATCCCTCCAATGTATTTTCCAGGCCAGATATTGCATTCAACTCTGTGACTTTTACTTGGTAAAGTAAAAGTCCTTCTGTAAGGAAGCACCTATTTAGATTTGGGCTTGCTAAAATTACCACAGAAAATAAGTGTTTTGGTTCTGACAGAGATTTTTCTGTCCCTCACCGTAACAAATAGATTCCTGGTTATGACTCTTAAAGTAAAGAATTCAATATAGAACTAGATTGCAAGCACATCATAGACCAGAATGTTGCAGATTATTTTTTTACACAATTGAAAAATATGTACTTTCTTACAAGAATTATATCCCTTTACATAAAAGGAACAATATAATTCTGGATAATTAAAAAAAATTCATGTTGCCATCCATTGATTCTTGCTATAGCTTATGAAAAGGAACAAACAAACAAAAAAGTTCAAAAGATGAGAGAGAATTACTCCAAACTATCTTACCCAAAATAAAGGTAAAGTTACACAACAACAGGCAAGTTTCCTTAGAACTAAAGAGCAGGGTATATTAGCTAAATCAAGCCTAGAAGCTTTCTATGACTTTTTCAGATTAAAAATAAAATTATTGATCAAGAATAAAAAGTTACTTCTTATTTTCAAAGGCCACTCCTTGCAAATGTGTTAGCAATCGTTCCACTTATAATCTTTTCAAGACATGTTATCTTCCATGCAATTCTTCCTTTTCCTAGTTTATCAATCTCTTCCACTCTATGAGATTTTTCATAACATTTAATCAGTGTGTCCTTCTATATCCCTCATAATTTCTATCATCCTCAAATTATGTTTTCATTTTTCTATTCACTCTAACAGCCAAACCTCACAAAAGATTATATGTGATTTTTCTCTACTTGCTCATTTGTATTAATTTTCATTGCGACTTTTCCTGTAACATTTCAATTAAATTATACTTATTGCATTCCCATGATTGTTGTCAAACACCAGAGATACTTTTCTACCTTAATACTACTCCACTTCTTTCTTTATGTGAATCAGTTAGCTCTTCACTCCTTCTCAAATTCCTGTTTCCTCTTGAACTCCATTATATCCATGACCTTCATGTCAAAGGTAAATGGTACCAAAAGATAGAATTAGACAAAGACCAAGACAGTACACAGAAGATAGTAGAGACTGATAATTAAGAAGTCCCCAGTCATATTAGAGAATGCAAGGGGGAAACTTGAAGTTGATGCAGTATTTATTTTGTCTCCCTTACAGCTTGTTATTGTAACCATGAATAGAAAAATGAAATCATTTATTATAATTTACATTATGTTTTATACATAACCTTTCCCAATTTTCTTATTCACTTATTTAATAAAAATTTTTTGCTTTTTTTTTTTGCATTTACTGGACAAAATTGAAGTTTAAATAACACTATATTTAGTTATGCTAAAAACTACAACAAAATGTTATATAGTTTTCTTATCTTTAGCATTTTTTAAAATAATTTATTTATTTTATTTGTCAGACAGAGATCACAAGTAGGCAGAGAAGCAGGCAGAGAGAGAGGAAGAAGAAGGCTCCCCACTGAGCAGAGAGCCCGATCTGGGGCTCGATCCTAGGACCCTGGGATCATGACCTGAGCCAAAGGCAGAGGCTCTAACCCACTAAGCCACCCAGGTGCCCCAGCACTTTAATATTATAAAATATCTGAAATATGTTAATCCTAAAGAGCAAAAAACTCTAATTTTTTTTTAGATTATAGAGACTATTTCTAACCCATATCTAGTATATTCTCACTGTATTAACAGCTTGTAGTATAATAAGTTGCTATAGCAACGTATCTTAATCCTGTAAGAATCACTTTTACAATTTACTGCTGGTTTTGTACAGATAGACAAATGACTATTTTTGATTCACATTATTACTAAAATTAATAGTGTATCAATCAGGAATACAAAGTTGTTCCAGAATTATAAAGTGAAACCAGTAATATTTAGCTTTATTCATCCTAAGTATCTTTCCACATTACTTCTATTCCAAATGAAATTTTCACATTATGTATCCCATAACTACATTGAAAAATCCCCATCTGGTAGGGTCAGCATCGTTAAAGAAAAGGTAAACCAGACTGCAAAATCACCTCTCTATCACTTGGTGGTCCTAATATTCATTGAACAGTCAGAGTGCTTTGTTTTTTGGTTTTTGTTTGTTTTTACACAGCTATAATGTATCTCTTGCCTATCATTTGTTAAATCTGTTAAAAATGCATTGAGAAGGGCATAACCATGGGCAAATGAACATGACAAGAATTGGAAGATGTGAGCTGCCTTTATTGAAAATTTTCAATTAATATTTCAGTTCGATATAAAACACTAGTGTCTTGGGGCACTCGGGTGACTCAGTTGGTTAAGCCACTGCTTTCAGCTCAGGTCATGGTCCTGGAGTCCCAGGATCAAGTCCTGCATCAGGCTCCCAGCTCTGCGGGGAGTCTGCTTCTCCTTCTGACCTTCTCCCCTTTCATGTTCTCTCTCATTCTCTCTCTCTCTGTCTCTCTCAAATAAATAAATAAAATCTTTAAAAAACAACACAAACAAAAACAAAACCAAAAAAACCCACTTATGTCTTTCATAAAGATTTCAAAACTATTGCAACATAGGAAAAATCCACTTAAAATTCTAGCTTTCTAAGATTATCACAGTATAGACCCATATGAAATTAAGTTTACACTGTACCTACTGTGCAGTAACCTGCTTTTTCTTTTAAAAGCAATCACAAACATGTCTCTATATCCTTAACTGTTATATCATGGACTGACATTTAATATTTCCATGACATTTGATTCCAAGGATGTACAGTCTTTTCTTTTTAACTATTTCCTTTTGTGGTCCATTTAAGTTGTTTTCAATAGCTTGCTCTTTTACACGATATCCCACATTAGTCTTCACTCACTTTTCTATTCACTTTGACAATTGGTAGGCCAAACAATAAACACATTCTTTACTTTTATTAATTATATTCTATGCAGGTTTTTAAAAAATATTTATTTATATATTAGAGAGAGAATGTGCATGAATCGGGGGAGGGGCAGAGGGAAAAGGAGAGAAATCCTCAAGCAGACTCCCTGCTGAACATGGAGCCTGATTTAGGGCTTGATCCCAGGTCCCTGAGTTCATGACCTGCACCCAAATCAAGACTCAGACAACTAACTGACTGAGACACCCAGGCACTCCCTCGATGCAGTTTTAATTAAATGTTAATAATCACATGGGCTTTAAAATCAAGCCTGTTGAATTGAAATTGAATTTGATACTTAACAGCTCTATAACCTGAAAAGAGTTATTTAATCATCCTATGTCTTCACTTTCTCATCTGTAAGATGGGAATAAGCACATTACCTATCTTAGAATGATTTTTAAATAATTAGGTCAGTCAATACATGAGAGGAGCCTATATCAATATCTGGCAAAGAGTAAACACTCCAAAATGTTCATTATTATTTGCCAAATGAGCTGCCGGAATTAATGCACTGATTTATACTCGAAAATATAATATATACATATTCCTATGTTTTTATAATATAATCAATAGTATGTATTGTTGCTTCTATGCAGTGAAAGGCATATTGATTGTATTTCATTAAATTTTTTTTTGATAAGCTAAAGGCCAAAGATTTTAAAAACTTACCTAAGTAAACATGGCCGATTAAAGAATCAGATAGAAGAAACTTCTATGGACTTCCAGAACACTCCTTCTACTAAACCATAATAATTACTCTGAAAAAACAATCAACAAACATTTGGTTATTCTCTTAAGTAAGCAGAGTTTCACTATATCTGAAATGTTCTGTGCAAGCCAGATGTCTGTAATGTAAGAAATGTATGTTAACATGAGGCTAGAAAAGTTCTAGAACTGGATAGTGACATGGGCATGGGGATAGACTCTGCATGATAATTTCAATAATAAGAACTCAAATCTAAAGATGACAGCAAGGAAAAATATGATTGATATTTTCTGATTCTTAAAAAATATATAAGGAAAATAAACTCAATTACCAAATAGTCAACCAATATGAACAGTAGAGTCCTCCCTTACATCTTAACTATGGAATAAATATAAAGACATACTACAAGGCATAGAAAATAATAAGCTCATGAAATTTATAGTACCAAAGGATTATAGACAGGTTGAAAATATAGATTCAAGAAAATAAATACACAAATGGGTAAGAGAGCCTTAACATACAATAAGATGTTAGGGAAGTTTTTCTAAATGTTTGATGTTTTCTGGAAGGCAAAGTGTCCTTAAAAAACATAGCTGGTTGGGTGCCTGGGTGGCTCAGTTGGTTAAGCAACTGCCTTCGGCCCAGGTCATGATCCTGGAGTCCCGGGATCGAGTCCCGCATCGGGCTCCCTGCTCAGCGGGGAGCCTGCTTCTCCCTCTGATCTCTCTCCTCTCATGCTCTCTCTCCCTCATTCTATCTCTCTCTCTCTCTCTCTCTCTCAAATAAATAAATAAATAAAATCTTAAAAAAAAAAAAACATAGCTGGTTGCCATGTGTTAGGGACTGAATGGTTGCGTCTCCCCAAAGCTCATATGTTGAAGCCTTAATCTCCAGTGTGATTGTATTTAAAGATAGGGTCCTTAAGACATAATTAGGTTATATGAAATTGTAAAAGTGGGCCCCTAACTCAATAAGATTAATATTCTTTTGCGCTCTCTCTGAACACATGCACAGAAGAAAAGGCCATGTGAAGACACAACAAAAGGCAGTTCTCTGTAAGCCAGGAAGAGTTCTCACCAGAAACCAAATCAGCTTATCTTGGACTTCCCACCCTCCAGAACTGTGAGAAAATAGTTGTGTTGTTTAAGCCTTGGCCAGTGTATTTTGTTATAGCACCTTGACCTGAAGTCACCACTGGTCCATCTTAGCAGCATCTCTCGTGTTCCTAAGAATCTCACCTGCTATGGATTGAATGCTTGTGTTCCTCCAAAATTCATATATTGAAATTGTAACCGCCAAGGAGTTTGAAAGTTGGGCCTTTGGGACATAATTAGTTCCTAAAGGCAGAGCTTTCGTAAGTGGGATTAGTACCCTTATAAAAGAAACTCCAGAAAGTTATTTTTGCTCCTTGCACACCAACAATGTAGATTAAGGCCAAAACTTGTAAATCTGAACTTTAACAATAATAATGGCTATCCTGTAGTGACTCTGAACTGACATCGGAACGATGGCTATGAGGAATTTTCTGGTCCATTACACTAATTATATTGTTGGCTTTCCGTAAATTATCTGGATAATTGTAGCTGGTTGTCAGCTGTAACTGCAAACGGAGTTGAAAAATAGCAACCTTTGGAAGAGAATTATGATAGGATTAAAATAATAAGGAAAAAAGTGAAAAATCTTCCCCCAAAGAGAATTTATATGTATTAAAGTTTGCAAAGCACTATGTATAAATTTAGAATTAGGAAAATAACTGCAAACCTTTCAATCTGTAATATTTGGTAAGTCTATGAACTTCTATAGATCGTCTTCTCACACATAGTCTTTTGTTTTCTCATCCAATTTCTTCTACAGTTATGAAGATAAAGATATATGGATATACTCATTAAAATAAATTAATTGAAATACATTGATAAATCTGAGAAAGAAGAACACTTAAAGTGACCAACTATCAGACCATATTTATAATTCAGGTCATCTGTATTTTTCAAATACTAATTTAATGTAATTATTTAACAATTTGAAGTAGGTGTGTAAAGGATAAAATGACAATTTAAAAAAAAATCTTTTAAGAACACATTGGGCATTATGGTAGTTAAAGTTAAATTACAGTAAGGAAATGGGAAGTGTTCTCTGTCAGTGTGCCTTTAGGGAGCAGAGGATTTTATGACTTGGTTTTTAATGACCCTCATGATTCCTGAAGGGAGTCATAATTTTTTAATCAGGCACACCTGCCATTTAATAAAAGCCAACTTTGCTAGAGTAGGTCAGTGACAGTATGTTTAACGGCTTCCTTGATAGTTTTGTACACGTTTTTCTTTTAAGCTTATCCACATTTCTGGACATCCTTAAAAATTTTTTTTCTAACTAACTTAATCAAGCAAGGGAATAGATTCCACAGGTCAGAGCAAAGATTTTGGTAATAGATACTTTAAGACTTTCAGTCCCAAAGCGAGTATGAAACTATCCTATTAACTTTGCCATCTTTTTTTTTTTTTTTGAATCTTTAAAGACATTGGGGAGAAAAACCCAAATTTTCAATATGAAGAATCTGAAGCTATCATGTAAAATTTAGGCAAGTTCACTTAACGATTTTGTTACGTGAATGTCTTAAGATGTCTCATTCTGCCAGTGAAACTATCGGTCCCTTTCTCCCTACTTTCAACCAGTGTTTATATCCTAGTTGCTAGAACTTACCTCGAATCCCACTGGTCACAGTTTTCCTCTGAAATGTCATGATTCTTCTTTCCCTCTTTTAATGGTAAACTTACCCTGTATGCCCTAGCACGGTGCTATCTTCAGGAAGGAATTTATAAAATGTTTAAGAAAAGATGATAAAATAGCAGCCATATTATTATCAGATCATGACTTGGGCACTCGGCGCTGAGATTTCCCTCTGTGGTAACACTGCTACTAATCACTATTATTTCAGGTTCTGTTTTCCCTCCAGGAACATAGAATTGCACTTACTCTCCCCTGCAAAGTTAGGAATGGGGATGTTACTTGTTTGTTGTTAAAAGATTGCCGGAAGAGGAGTGTGTCGATTCTGGGCTGAAATATTTAATTGCTATTGCAAAGCCGTCATAGTCTTTCTTTCCCTCTGTGGACATTATAGATGCATACATTGAAAGGGTAACACCTTAAGATGGTAAAGCCTCTGCTTGGATCTTAGGAGACTTTGGTAAGAAGAATTCTCTTGTGAACCTGCATTTTACATATAGCTTAACCAATAAACTTTTATTGTTTGTAAGCCACTGAGATTTGTGCTTGATTGTTAGCTGGTCTATCTTGACTGATGCACCTCTAAATTTAATTTACTCCTAATCATCAAGCTAATTATGAGAGTTATTCCACTTATAAAATAAATGGCCTTTACTGGTCTCTAACCATCTCTAATGGTTAGAGATGGTTGTTCATGATTTTTGTATAGGTTCTTTATTGTGCATTTCTGTCTTACCCACTATTCTAATGTGAGTTTCCACTGTAGCTGTTTTCTTTGGCGTAGTGTGATAAATCATAAAAAACTGACATCATGCTAAGCTTAATACTCATCAGAATGATACTTTCCATGTCACCCTAGATGGCAGTACTGATAAGGAATGAAGGCTAGGAACTTAATCTAATTTTACTAAACTTACTGTTGAGAGAACTATATAGTTCTAACCTTTCCACCCTGGTTCCTGTGTCTTATTCTACCACCTGCAGCACTGTAAACGGAAGAATCTTACCGGATGGGAGCCATCTGCAAAATAACTCATCTCTTCAAAGGGCAGTTGGATTCAAGTGCTATCATGTCTTCCAACGTGCAGTATATTTCAGTTATTGCTTTTAAATAATCTTTAGTTTCCTCTTTTGCACATCGGTAAAACTTTAAATAGCAGATATCAAAGTCACTTGATTCCTTTGCTTATTGAATTTCCAGAAATGTTCAGTATGAAGATACGCTTCTACAGTGCTTGTGTGAAATAATGTAATTCAATCATACTTCCTCTATAGATAGCAATGGTCCATGTATGAGAAAAATTCTGAATGCGTTATCCCAACATTAGCTTCCATACATTTTATTATATTTAGCTCTTCTGGAATAAACAAAATTTGATGCCACTGATGCTGATGCCCTAATTCTTATTTCACCTGCTGTGCATGAAAAATAGACACTAGACGGGGAGCACAAACAGTAGCAATGGTATAAAGATTTCTTATTTCAATATTTACCTTTTGTGAGCAGATCTGGGAATTTTCTCTTGCCTTTAATGAGAATTGAAGATAAGCTGGCTTCACTATGGCAATACAAATGTTAAAATTATCATGAATGCTATGCCATATGTCACTTAGATAATAGTAGAAATAGGTTGTTGATCAGTAGATACATTCTCATTAGAATCTCACCATTTTTAGCATAGAACAGACGAATTTTCTTTGGAACAGTTTGTTCTAAGGATGGTTTTCTTGGCTGTCATAGGAGGTTTTAGAGTTTCATGAATTGTCACTATAGAATTCTATATAAATTGAATAAAATGTCTATTGTGTTTTCCAAGGTACATGCTTCCTAACTTCTACAGATATTTCAATATTTATTTATTCTATGGCACAAATTAATGCTAACTATTAAAGTCATGACACAATTCTTAAATACTGTCTGTACACATCTTCATATCTTTTATGAAGCAGGTAATCCCCAAATTCTCATGCTGTAAATGGTTTGCATTTGCAATGGGGGGGACTGAGAAGAATAATGTTTGTTTGTGCTTCACCTGGAGAGGTAATTCTATAATGATTTAGAGGTGTACCTGACTATTCAACTTTAGAAGTAAGAGTTATGTAAAGAAGATAACCTAAGGAAAATAAAATGTCTTATACATATAGCTACCTAGAGCCCCATGCAAAACTGCAATATAAAATAGAACCCTATTTACTTGTATTTTTTATTACTTAACTTGTCATTGCTATATTTATTTAAAATCTTTGCTTTCTATATTCTTTCTATTCTGCAAGATTAAATATTTGTGTTATTTTATATTTTTTCACTAAAGTGAAATATTATTTTTCTAAAGTAATAGAACTAATTACATAATAGTTTTGATTGAACTCAACATTTATTAGCATAAATAGAACTGGAAAAATTTAAATACCTATACTAAGAGAATAGACAACCTTCATTACTGAAACTTTGATGTTGATAGAAATATGCAATTGCTTAGGTTTGAATCATGGCTTCCAATTTAAGAAAATTTAGTATAAATCACACTTACTTGTGGAGCATAAGGAATAACACAGAAGACATTGGGAGATGGAGAGAAGAAGTGAGTTGGAGGAAATCAGAGGGTCAGACAAACCATGAGAGACTATGGACTCTGAGAAACAAACTGAGAGTTTTGGAGGGGATGGGGATAGGAGGTTGGGTGAGCATGGCGGTGAGTATTAAGGAGGGCATGTATTGCATGGTGCACTGGGTGTGGTGCATAAACAATGAATTCTGGAACACTGAAAAGAAATAAATTAAATTAAAAAAAAATCATGCTTAAATGTGTTGAAATGTAAATACATTATTTTTTTCTAATTAGATATAAGCTCAACATAGTGAAAAAGAACAACAGCTTTGAATCTGGTATTTCTAAGTCAAATTCTGATTTGTTATTTAAAAGCTATTTAAAATTGTATTTAAAAGTTGTGTAATCTTTCAGTGCTTCAGGTTTTGCTTTTTTTGTTTGTTTGTTTTGTTTTGTTTGTTTTGTTTTTCCCCGATTGTCAAATGGTGATTGTAATAGCATCTGTTTTGGGGGACTTATTTGAGTGTTACTTAAAACACTTAGAATGGGGCCTAATACAAAACTGGCACTAAATTTTTGCTCACTGCTATTTTTATTTTATTACTATTACATTGTATCATAAGACAACGTATCACTAGGGTTTTGGATCAGTAATACATTATTATTATATAATGTCATAGGACAGTTTCAGCCTATGAAAGTTATTGAATTTTCCCCAAAAGCTCATTTTCCTATTGAAGACATAGCATATCTCTCATACTTCTGTTACCCTAGTCTATTAACTCTTCAATTCTCTTAGATAACTCTGACATGACTATTCCTTTCTTCTTTCTTTTTAATTTTCCAATGCCCCTCATCCATTTTTACTTTCATCTGAAGACAGGGCCTCCTATTCCACCTAGAAAACTGAGATTATCAGCTGTAGGTTTCCTCATGCTCCTTTATCCAAGGACCACATGCCAGCAAGTGTCCCTTTTTCTTCTGTATTAAACTCTTTCTTTTCCACTGAAGCTTTTCCATTAGCACATAAATGTATTTAACAGTACACATTTTTTAAGAACATCTTTATTTTTCCTTCAGCAGTATCTCATATAACTTTCCCTTCTTAAAATGAACAAAAACCAAACAAACTCCTCTAAAGAGTTGTCTAACAATCCCTGAGTCTCTCATTGCTCTACTCTCATTCCTTTTTAAAAACATGACCTAAAAAAAAAAAAAAAAAACAAAACTGGCTTCCACCACATAACTAAATCAGCTGCTGTCATTGTCAATGATGACAGCTGATGCTAAATCCAAGGTTCATTTTTACACCATTATTTAAAATATCAGCCTGATTAAAAATAGTCAACAAATCCTCTTTTCTTAAACTGGTTCCTGATTCAGTTCTATGCCTTTGCTACTTCCTTCTTTTAAAACTTCATTACTCAACCTCCAAATGCTAAATATTGTAAATGATGGCTCAGTCTTTCTTTTATTATCTATTGATATCAACTCTTGCTCAGTACATTGACTTAAAATTCTAGTATATGCTAATGATTTAAGTTTATATCACTAGTCTTGATTTTTACCTACAACTGCCTGTTCAACAGCATCGTTTGGATGACTACAGGTAATCTCAATCCTCTATCACTCTTCCTTCTGACTGCTTCCTAGTGCCAAATATACCCTTTACGAATACTCTAAAAGTAGGCCTGCTCAGAGCAGAATATTTTGCTACAACATATATTAAATACATATACTAATTTTGACACGTATATAAAGCTCTTTTATCTCATCTAGGGAAGTCATGAAGTTGTTTAGAAAAACGCAGGTATATAAAAATATTCATGGATTTTGATTTTAGTTAATTTTATGTGACAGAGTAAAACAGATTGGGTTATTTAATTTTAAGAATAGTACCTTCCTGCTTCTTATATTTGCAGAGTAATTAAGGTGCTTTTCATACGCTCAAAATACTTAGTTATATGTCTCATAGTTTTCCATCATTTGGGTTCACTTACTAACTCAACAATTCTACTTCAGATCTTAATTTAACTAAGCAAAGCAAAGCAAAACCCACCTAACCCCACTCCCCCAAATAAACAAATAAACCAAATAAACCAAATAAACAAAATGAATCTATTGTGAACTTTCCCTTGACCACTAATTCTGAATTCCTTTTTTTTTTTAAGATTTTATTTATTTATTTGACAGACAGAGATCACAAGTAGGCAGAGAGGCAGGCAGAGAGAGAGGAGGAAGCAGGCTCCCCGCTGAGCAGAGAGCACAATGTGGGGCTGGATCCCAGGACCTTGGAATCATGACCTGAGCCGAAGGCAGAGGCTTTAACCCACTGAGCTACCCAGGCACCCCTAATTCTGAATTTCTATTGAAAAACTTTTTCCACCTAGAAGACTGTCATTAGCTCTTCTCACCATTTTTTTTTTTTTTAGCCCATGAATTGTGGCTTTCATGCCCTATATAGTTCTTTCCTCTTGAATCTGGGCTTACCTTTGACTTGATTTTAGTCAATATTTGGCACAAATGGTGCTTGTTCATAAAAACCCTAACATCTTCTACTAGGGGCTCTTGGTGAACACATATTTGAGTCCTCTCGTTTAACACCTAGCTGCCATGTTGTAAGAGGCCCAAACCACATAGAAAAGTGACTTTAAGTATTCTAGTTAGTAGTCTAAACTGAGCTCTGAAAACAGCTGATAGCTAATAACCTCATGAATGAGACATCTTAGACATTCAACCTGAGTCTTCATATAACTAACTATGTGAGAGACTTTTTGCAAGAATCCAACTGAACTTAGTCAACTACAAAACAGTGAGAAATAATAGTAAGTTGTTGTAAGACATTCAGTTTTAAGGTAGTTACTTTAGGATTGGTTTTAGAGTTTGTTTAGAGACTTCTTATCTACGACACTGGGATAGTTTTGAGATGACAGATTATAGCAAAATTAATAAAACATAAACAATTTTAAAATGCTCATTCATTGATTAAACTGTTTGGTTATTGATTTATTGATTTAAATCAACTCATAAACAAACCTATAAAGTAGTTCTGTTAGAAAAAATATTTTTAAAAAATTTTTTCTAAATCAATTAAAAGAACATAAAGCATTATAAATTCACTCAATATAAGCAGACACTCTAAATAAAACGAAAAGTGTATTTATCTTGATTATTTGAATATTATATATAACATGAGCTGAAAAATTATTCTCAATATAGATAGGTAATAGATAGGTAATTAATCGATTTTTTTCAACTGCATTTATCTCTAATATTGTGTCACTGGTATTCTTCTGATGAAATATTGTGTTCAAAATATATGACATGTTATTTTTTCCATACAATGTTCTAATATTTTCTTAAAGTTGCATCCTATATTTAATTCATTTGAAATTGTTAATTCTTTATAATTTACTGGTATGAAAACAAATTATGCTAAATGAAAGATATCCTCAATTCTATATTTTGACTGAAATGTGTACATATATCAATCTATTTTAAAGATCCACTCATTGCTATCTTTCCATGTATTTATGTGATTATTTTTATAAAATAAAACTTGTCAAAAAAGTTGTATCTACTTATGATTATTTCCTCTATTTCACCAATTTAAAAAATACTGTAAAATCTTAGACCTTTTCATTTTCACTTTATACCCAAATATAATATGTTCATTCTATGTGAACAGAACCCTATCAAATTACTATTCCTATAAATATAAATATTTCAAAGCACAAGAATACAATGCTAAAATAAACTTTGCATACTGAGTTCTTAACATTTCTTTAGTTTTTCCTGTGTTTTGTATGAATAAAATTTAGCATCTTCCTGTCTACATGCTTTATTTTCAATAATTATGATTTATTAAACACTTCAGAAGCTGAAGATGTAGGATATTGCATTCATTGTGTACTTTGATTAAACATTTCCAATTTTGTATGCAAACAAAATATTATAAAACAGTTTAATACAAATATAAGAAACTTAGGTTGATTGATGAAGTAATTCTTTATAGACTCAAATATATCTATAATCAGATTAATGTTGTGAAACAAAGGATGAATTCCATACTACCATGAAAAACTAATATCAGTTCAGTATCAGCTCAGTATCATCAGAAAATTGTACATAATCTGAGTATATATATTAAAATTATTTTTGGCAACTATGGATTCTATTTCAGTCATAAGAATAAGTGTAGTTTAAAAAAAAAGAATAAGTGTAGCTTACTTGAATACACTTATGAATTATATGTCTCCTATAACTACATAATAACATTGCTGCTTTATAGGTTTCTTAACATAAAATTTTGTAATTTCACCATACCAAAAAAAAATTGTATTCTAAATGTTGAATTTTAGCTGAATTTATGCATTCACAATACTATCAAATATTTCAAAGAAAACTTCTGAAAGCTCAACTATGATTCCATAAATTGCATGAAACAACAACATACTATTACTGTGATTAACTGATTTTCTATTTGAAGTATTTTATGATGTTGATTATCAAACTTGCATCATTTAACTGATGAAAAGTTCTGTCAATGGAACCAACACACCTCTAACTTCACTTTTTAAATGCACAAGAAAGCTTAGAATTAAAAATGAAAGAAATTAATTATGAATAAGTTATTTCCTCCAAAAATGTTATGTTTTCAGAATGATATACAAGCACAACTTTATGTGGCTGTTTATGACCCCTCGTTTTCAAGTAATCTTAAAACTGCTACTTGTATTTGAAGTTAAGGCTAATAATCCTCCAGCAGGTTAGGTCTTATCTGATCAATGATAGCATCATAGACCCATGGTAGACAGTAAACGTCAACAGGAGTTTGTGAAAGTCACATATATACATGTTACTTTCCTGGGATACGGAAATCCAGAACAAGATTTTCATGTAGCTCTGGCATTCACTAAGATAGAATGAATGACTTAGAAGGAGTGATCTTTTCCAGTACCTTGTAAGGGATATTCTTATTGTTAGAAAAATCTCTATATTCATTTGGTGACACCTCCCATGAATGCAGACACACCTGCTATGCTGAGCTGGTTCAAGCCTGGATCTATGCTTCCCTCAATTGTTCAGGTCTGATAAGGATGGATTTGTGGACCTTGTTTGTGTAGAATTTATTCACAAAAAAAGAAAAGAGGAAGAGAGAAAAAAACAAAAGGAATAAGAAAATTATTTTTTAAAAATATCTAAAAGGAAGAAAAATGAAAAGACAAAAAAAATCTGAAAGAAAAAAAAAACAAATGAGAAGTTAAAATATGAAAGAATTATAAAAACTTAAAAACAGAAAGTGAAAACAGTAGAAACTTAAGAAAAAAATTCCTTATAAACTAGTTCACTACTAAATGATTTTATTAGAAAATGTAAAAATGGGTTTTCAAAAACAAAATAATTAGGTAACTATAATTGTATGTGAGATCATAAAAACACTCCAGCAAAAGCCTCTAGAACACTCTCTGGGATGAATAACTTCTATTTTCTGTGTACATATGTCAAATATATCTAACCTATACTTGCCTATGTTCTCCACAGACCATGCAGGCTGGTGGCCTGGTGCCCTGAGGCATTTCTCAGACAGTGAACACAGCAGAGACCTGTGGTAAGCCTAGTGGCCAGCAAAGGGAGCCGTATCCAATGCTGCCTTTACCCTCCCAGCACCCAGCACCTAGCACCGGGCATAGGGCGTAAGTTTATCAGCAACTCTCAGTTTCTCAACAAGTGCCCCCAACATGTTACTGTCTGGAAAGAGAGAGGACAGCTACTCCACATCTGGAAAGATTGGAAGAAAGAGTGGTAGGTTATCATAGTTGCTTTTTATGTTTATTCACACATTAGAATGAAAATTATTCCCACTATATGGGTCTTATTCACTACTAGAGGAAGTTAATCCTGAATCTGGAAATACAAAGCAGAAGTCTATCAAAACCATCACATCTTGTCTTAAAGCAGCATTTAGTTAATAATGCTCTTTTTAAAAAGTGAGATAGGTAAGGCAAATCTAAATCAGATGCCAAGAGAGTCAGTATCAACTAGCCAACTGGGATGGATAGAGGATCACTCATTTCTCAGCCACAAGTCTGCAACCCTGTTCAATAAATGAGTAAAATATTGACATCACTTATAAATCCTTTACTGACTGCTTCCATTTGACTTCAATTTTCCTCAGCTTTCTTTAAGCATTTATGTACTTAGTTCTTTAGAGCTGGATAGCTTGGCATTTACTTTGTATATTTTGCCATGATATATTCTTCATTAAAGCTTTTCAATTTGTGTTTGTCCTGTTACCCTTGTTGGATTCTCTGTGTTCTTAAGGACTATAACCAACTTTTGTAAATCTCTGCACATAAATATTATTGATTACTAACAACATGGCTCTAATTTGATATTCACTGGAAATTAATTTATATTTGATGAATATAACTTTTAATGTTAAACATTCAGTGAATGAACAATCCACTTTTAAAAATACGTTATGTCAAGATTGGAGGTAAAGAGAAATCCAGTGCTTTTCCTAGACTGCTGTAGTCTGAAATATACCTTATTTTAGCAAATCTGTTATTTAAGGAGTCTCAGTTTATTCAAATGAAGTGACAGTTACCTTAGATATTTTCTTGATCTTTTTTGATAGTTATAAGTCTAGGAAATCTGAGCCGCTTAGAATTCTCGGTAATTTTCCTTTAAACACAAATGTCACATCAAAAAGGAAAATAAAAACTGTAATACTCAAGCCATCCCCTGTTTTTTAATCCCCTTGCACAGAATTTTGATTTGCTTATTGGTAATTTACTTTTAATTCACTTTCTAAAATGACTAGAAACTTTAAAATTAAATAATTCTTTTACAAATACCACTGGTAGTAAGTATATCCATGACTGGAAAACTTTTTTTTTTAATATCACGCAATTATTGGAAAAATAAAAATAAGCAGATATTGCCAATATAAGCCTATTTAATTTCTTATAAATAATATACTTGGAATAGTCTACTAGTTCTAAATCCCATTTGTTTAAAGGCTTGTTTTAATGGTTGTCTTGGGGGAGGGAAGTATATTACTAGACTATGTGGATCCAAATAAAAAAAGTACATTGTTGGCTATCCCTTCTCAATCCAATTATTCAGTGGTTAGTTCCTACTACCTCCTGATGCAGGGCTCAATCCCAGGACCTTGAAATCATGACCCGAGCTGAAGGCAGACACTTAACCAACAGAGCCACCCAGGTGTCCCTATTTTCCACCACTTTAAATTGCAGCAAGAAAGGGACGCCTGGGTGGCTCAGTTGGTTAAGCGGCTGCCTTTGGCTCAGGTCATGATCCCAGTGTCCTGGGATTGAGTCCCACATCGGGTTCCTTGTTCGGCAGGAAGCCTGCTTCTCCCTCTGCCTCTGCCTGCCACTCTGTCTGCCTGTGCTCGCTCGCTCTCTCTCCCTCTCTGACAAATAAATAAATAAAAATCTTTAAAAAAAAATTGCAGCAAGAAAGCAAATGTTTTATTTGAAATTATTTGGTGGTCGGTTCTGTTAAACCTCCTCTCCCCCAACCCCCAACCCCAGTTTCCACTGCCTCCTTCTCTGGTCCTTCTTATATTTCACTATAAATAAGGAAGTTTTTTGTTTATTAAGTTTTAGTGAAATTGTGTAAAATGCTCATTTGAATCCCATAGAATTTTTTTCATAATATACAGTTTTGTTCTTTGTCTTCTAGATGTTTGGTTCTAAAAAGCCTTCCTAGTTGCTATGCCTTCATAGTATCACTATCTAATCACCAAAGATATACTCAAACTTAAGAGAACTTTGACCACAAAAAAGTGAATGCAATTCAAACTTCTAAGTATCCTTCTGACAGTTGCAAAAATTTTGGTCAGATTTTTACCAGATCTACCTAATTCTGATTGTTTTGTTTCAAAGCCTGGTTGACAAAGAGCTCATGCTGGAGGGGGAGGTGTGTCAACCCTGTAGTTATGTGGTTTGCTGATACATGCATTATTACTTTCTATGGTTTCTTCTTAAGGAAATTTTCTAATGCATTTGCCTATTTTCTGGACATTAAGTTTGATGAAACTCGACAATATAATTCATAATTATAACCATGCATAAATTGCTGTATTTCATAAAATGCTGAAAGTAAAAAACATAGGTGACCTAGACATAGAAATAGGTGCTCCTGTCACACTTTGCACATTGAAGAATGCCCAGGCTTCTCTGAGGATAGCTCGTTTACCATGTGGATTAATGATCATAGGGTTGTGGCCTTGGTGAAGCACTAGTCCCAATGCATATTTCAAACAAATATATGGTTATAAGTTTATTTTATTACCACACCCAAATATATATTCTTGATGATTCCCTGAATACACAAATACACACACTCTACAGTTCTAGGAAGCTGCATACTACATGTAAACTTTGGCTTAATTCCATATTCTGATATTGGTTTCAGCTCAGGTCTTGATCTCAGGGTCATGAGATGGTGCACTGCAATGGGTTCACCACACAGTGCAGAGTCTGCCTGAGATTCTCTCTTCTTTTCCCTCTGCCCCCCTTGTTTGTGTTCTCTCTCTCTCTCTTTAAAATAAATAAATAAATCTTCAAAAAATAATTTTCCCACTTATTGCCTGGGAATTCCATTTTTTTTGGCTTTTCATTTTTTAACAGCTTTACTTATTCATTTTTAATATTTTATTTATTTATTTGTCAGAGAGAGAGATCGAGAGTGCACAGGCAGGGAAAGCAGCAGGCAGAGGAAGAAGCAGGCTTCCTGCTGAACAAGAAGCCCAATGTGGGACTTGATCCTGGGACCTTGAGATCATGACCTGAGCCGAAGGCAGCCTCTTAACCAACTGAGCCACCCAGGTGTCACTTTTAACAGCTTTATTGACATATAATTTGCATATCATACAATTTACCTATTTAGAAAGAATTCAATTTTTTTATTAGTAGGTTCATAGGATTGTGTAATCATCACTATAATCTAACTTTAGAACATGTTTGTCTTTCCACAAAAGCCCTAGGCAGCCATCAATCTACTTTCTATCTTTATAGATTTATCTGGACATTTCATATAAATTAGACTATACAATATGTAATCCTTTCTGACTTCTTTTGCTTAGAACAATATGATTTTCAAAGCTCATCCACGTTGTAACATACATCAGTTCTTTTTTCCTTTTTATGGATAAGTACCAGTCCATTACATACATTGAAGACATTTTATTTATCCATTCATCAGTTGGTGGGCATTTGAGTTATTTCAAATATATTCTATATATTGTGTAAATTTTCATATTCTTATATGATACTACCTCACTGTCCATAATTGATTGGTCTATAATGAAGTTCTTATATAATTCTTAAAGCTATATACTTCCTTATGACTTATGAAAATTTACATATGCTAAATATAAGGTTTTGGTGGCCATATTTTCCAACATGTGAAGAAAGCTGCTCAGCATGCAGAGAAGAGAGAGACAATATGAACCAAGCATCCTGGAGGCATCTTCTTGGCTGGTATCAGTGTTGAGAGGCTGAGCAGCATCTTGCCTTTCCTGTTGTTTTGTTGTTCACCTCTTCTAATCAATCTAATCATTCTTCAACCACGGCAATAATCATCAGGGGTGAACTTCTCCCAGGGAACTGGATAAAATTCTCATAGAAAGAATAACCTGCACCTCCATGTGAAGCAGCAGCAGGATGGTAAGTGGGCTTTTACCCTGTTGCCCTAAAGAGGCTATTTGATAGAACTCAGGTAAAAGTAGCCTGACAGTACCTTAATGAAAGCAAAATAAATAAATAAATAAATAAATAAAATTTTAAAAAATTAAAAAAAAATAATTGCTACTAGGCATCTCCAGAATTTACTAAGTATTGAAAACATACACATACTCATACATGCACACACGCACGCACCCACGCACATCAACACTAGTTGGTAAAACAAGATGGCGGTGTAGAGTTGGATCTGAATGAGGATGTGTCAGCCTGAGAGAGTGCTGTGGCTCTTTCTCTGAATTTTTTTACTATGCTAAACTTCCTTTGCATAAAGTCAAATGTGGAATTCCACGTAATGCATTTTAGATTAAGGGAGCCTATAATAACTGAGACTGACACCTTATTTCCTGCTTGGGTATCTGCCTACACAGTAAATTTGCCTGTCTGCCTACTGTGTTTATGTGAGCAAGAAAAGTGTGAGGAAAGAAAATGACTACAGAGAAAAATAACAACGTGGGAAAAAAAGGTAAAAAAGGACATCTGAGCTTCTGAAGACTTAGTAAGCCCTATAGGAATTAGCTTGCTTGAACTAGCTTGCTGCTCTGCCACCCAACAGGACTAGCCACCGTGCCAGAGTAGTCCAACAGCAAATGCCTACTCCACCAAAAGCGGGAGTTGAAGTGCATTGAAAAAGTTTAAGTGACAATAGATCTCCCTCTTAAGTGGCATAAGCACAAAGGGACTCTGAGGGCTCCCAGGATGACTCACACATGAACCTATCTGGGAATCAGCACTGGGATACTTGCTGAATGGAAGGTGTTGGGGTACCCGTATTGAATGGAAAAACAGTGATGACCCAGAAACAACTATAGGAGCAAGACAAGTTTCCCTTTACAGCTCCTGAGTCCTCACTCCAGCCCAGGGAAGAAGAAGGCACGCTGGAAAGGAAAGGGAGGAGAAGTGAGAGAGCAGGTCCAAATCTGTCTGGCCAACAACCAGCAAGCCCCGAGGAAGAGGAGAAAATAAACAATCAACAGGATATTTAAGTGAATTTTCATTCTAGACAGAATTGTTATACTTAAAAGTGACTGGAGAATTAAAGGAAAAATAAAATCACTTCAAGTGTAGGTTGTTCAATGAATGGATTACACATGGAGCATTTTCCCCCAACATTTTCAATAATTTTCAATAATTGCAGAGGTAAATTATGTGTGTATGTGTGTTTAGCATGCACGTATTTGGAGAAGGAGAAGGAGACTGCCTTCACCAAAGTACATGGGAGCATAGACAATGAAGTATAATGGGGATCAGAGACATCTGGTCCAAATACTCATTTGCATAAAGTAGTTAGAAAACAAACTCAGGTACCATGGCCTGCCAAGGTCCTATAGCCCTCATGGGTGGCCCTTGCCCAAGGATCAGTACGCATATTGCTTCAAAACATTTTCCCATTATTATACTTTTTTCCTGGACTTTGTCCATTTTCTGAGAAACCCCTTGTAAATGCATGAAATAATAACTGTTTCTGGTATAACGTGACTTATGCTTTGTCTCCTGTCTTATGCCCAGCTAGGAAAGTCAATGACATCTAATTTCACCACTTGCAAGTGTTTATAGGTTCTCAGCAATCCGGGCTATATGCTTTGAATGTTACCCTTTTCAAATAAGCGGGAGTGTCATTGGTTTGCAGTGCCTTGCTTAAATACCTTACTTTTAGGCCTTTAGGAGATGATAATAACTTCTCTCAGGAAGGATTTTCAACCTTCCTTAGGGGCTCATTCAGAACTGGCCCTGTAATCACCTTCTGTCCCATTGACATTCAAGGAATTTGAATAAGAACGGGGCGGGGAGGCAGTAGGCAGAAAGAAGAAAATGCAGTCCTTAGCTGGCCACACCAGAGTTTTATTAGACTTGTAAATGTGAAAAATTTGTTAAGCAAAGAATTTGTGATGTTAAAACAAATATCTAAATTTTCATTGTTCACATACTTTTAAGATACACTTTTTCTAATAATATTCAGGATATTTTTGCCATTTAAATACTGCCTTTAACCTGTATTCTCCTATAAATGGCCACAATTTAAAATATGAGGGCAGCATCTTTATTACTATACTATACAATATATAATTAACTCAGAAATGATTCGGCTTAGGCAGCATAAAGAAGAAGTATAGCACAAGTCTTTGTAAGTATGTGTTAAGGTTACGGTCATGGCTACAGCAGTTCAGTTTCCATGGTCCTCCCATGCTCTCAAGTCTTCCTGGCTTCAGCTCTGAGATGTTATCTATTTGATTCTAAATGAGAGGGTATTTTAATCTTAAAATCCCATTATGGTTATTATAAGGAAGACAACAAAGCAAAATAGAGCACACGTTTTCGATAAAATATATTCAGGTCTCGGAATCTCCAGGGTGTAAGCAGTAGTTGACAGAGACAGGGAAAAGAATAAAGCTAACTATAGGAGGAACCTCCTTGGAAGTGGAGGCAGAGAGAGGAGAAGGAAAAAGGGAAGGAGAAGTGGAGTAGGTGGGAGGAGGAGGAGAGTGCAGATGAGAAGAAAAGGTCAGGAGAAGGGGAGGGGGAGAAGAGAGGAAGGAGGGAGCAGAGGATTAAGAAGGTCTTCCCAAGGAGATCAAGATTGTAAGTGAGAGAGCAAAAGTGAAGCTTTTTAGAAAGTTCACTATCAGGTTGCCTGGGGGGCTCAGTAGGTTAAGCATCTGCCTTCAGCTCAGGTCATGATCTCAGGATGGAGCCCCACATTGGGCTCTCTGCTCAGCAGGGAGCTTGCTTTTCTCTCTTGCTCTCTGCCAATATATAAATAAAATCTTTAAAAGAAAAAGTTTCACTGTACATATTTTTTTGGATTGTAAAAAAGGAATCCATTGTGTTATCTATTGTTTTTAAACTTCGCCTAACAAATAATTTAATCTTTTCACATTTGAGCATTTTAGAATATACATTTTAAGATTATTTCCTCTAAGAACACATGGAATATACTTTTTAAACAAAATGAGATTAGAGCAAATAAAATAGGATCAAAGCGACTCTCTTTTCTAAGTCAAGAGCATTTCATTTATTCTTTAATTTCATTATATAGTTCTTTAACATCATTTCAATTAACACAAAATATCCAAACATACTGGGATTCCATTGCCATAAAGAGAAATTCTATAGTGGGTGTTTGGTGTTTCCAATTTGCTTCCTGTCCTATAACTGAACAAAACTAAAAAAGCTGTATATGTATTTCTGTGTTCGTATTATTTAATTATTTTCTCAGCATCAATTACTTGATGTGAATTTCAGTTAATGAATTTGAATTTTAAGTCTTTTGTGGTTCATTACCAAATTGTCCCTTGGAAAGTTACTGATTGACTATCCTATTCGTAGTACATGAAAAGCCCCACAAAGAGATGTTTCCACGTTTCTTTACAATTACTGAAATGCTGAATTATTTTACTTCTCTGAATAATGTGCAATTGAAAAAAATGTGTTGAAGATTAAAGGAGATCATAATAACCTAAACGAGATCAAAGAATAAAAAAATCTCTCTGTGAGTGATTTCCTTTAAATTCATTAAAAAATATTCTAAAGGCACTGCAATTGTTTGGCTAGGAAGAACTGATTATTAGTACCAAAAGAAGGCCCACAGACTTAAAAACCAGCTATTTGACTTCAGGCCATCTCCCACCACTCCCAGCCCCCACCCTCTGCTCTTCTCATCATCGTCTGCACATTATAAACACATTACTTGTGGACTTATATGGATGTTCAGCTTCTGCTAAAATTATCCACATCAGCTCTTTGATATACTTTGCTGTATGTTCTGGGTATACCAGCTCCAGTTTACATAAGGGACATTTTAGGCTCTTTTCAGGGCAGAGAAACTCTGCTATTTGCATTTCACATGTACCTCCCAAACTATTTTTATATACTTACTTCATAATACATGTTAAAGTGTAATAAATTCTTAAGTAACAAGACAATTAAAATGTAGTCATACCTATTGTATTCTAAGGTTATAAAATGGTAACTTTAAGTATAATCATTCCAGTTCATTTTCATAGAGTGTCTTTTGTCTAAATAAGATTCAGAAAGGAAGAATCTCAACTTATGTGACTGATAAAATAAAAATTATCACTTACAAAAGAATATTTTAATAATTATTCCTTCCTTGAGATCAATCCTGAAAACCATTTGGGAGTTATAAATAAATTTGTCTTAGTCATTTTGACATTTGAGCATCTTGAAAAACATGAAATAATTTTGATAGAAACCATGTTTTAATCTTACCCAGATTTGCTTTGCTATTTAAGACCTTTCTCAATTTCTCTTATCTCTGTCTCAGTGTTTTTCTGCCTGATAACTTCATATTTAAAGCACAAGCTATCAGTTTGCCCCTAATAAATCAGGTCTCAGAATTTACCCAGAAAAATAAATCTGGATTTTAGGAAGCATACGCTTTATGAAGGGAAGAAAGGAAAGATCTAAACTGAAGACGAGGATGGTTTTATAAGCATTTACCAAAGATAGAAGAACTGTCCGACTGCAAAATATGTATTTTTTTTTTTTTTTTTTTGCTGAGGGAATATTAGAAGCCAATGAAACATTTTAGGTAGAATGATTTAAGGTAATTGTGACAGCCAAATTTAATGTAAAGGAAAGGGAGAGGCCAAAAGTGAGAAGAAATTTCAGGTTGATTAGAGAACAAGGCAGATCAAAACCCTTTGTGTGCTGGGTGCAATTTTTCTTCTTGCATTGTTTAAGCATTTAATTTTGGTCTTTAAAATTAAAAAAGAAACTTATTTCAATAGTATTTAACTATTATCATTCACTTTTAATCACGTTGTGTTTTGATGAATGGCTGGACTTTTTGCTGCCAGTTTAAGGAAACCAAATTTCAATTACATCAGAAAATAATACATCCTCATGTGTAAGGCATTTCACGTAGAAAAAAAATTAAGTTTTCCTTGATCTATATCTAGGTGAACTTTTTTTTTTCTGTTTGTACATAGATAAGATTCTCTGAGGTACTCATGAATATTTGGTGGCTCCCAAGGGGGTCTGACATTTCAATATTTCCTGACACGCTTGGGATGGAAGCATTTCAAAAAATTAAAGGCACTGATAAGCAAACCCTTCATTTTTAAAACAGACTATTAAGTTTGTAGTTCCTGTACTTAAAATTTCCCTATTTTATCTAAAATTAATTTGCAGGTACCATGAACCTTTTTGAAGTTTGAAAACAAAAAAAAGAGAGATTAAGTTAAGGGCAAGATTTAAAAAAAAAAAATGGCTTCATCTACAGTACATCGCTGCTCTACAGATCATTTTCTCCTTTATTTAATAATTAATGCCAGCTACACCAGCATGTTTAAATCCTCAACAGATAAGAAATAATTAAGTTAACACCACTCAAAATGATATGTAACATCTCAGTTAGTGAGAATTTTTAAGTGGCAAGAAGGAGGATGAATTTATTGAAAGCTGCACTGTAAGATTTTTTTTTCTGATAAAAGTCAAAGTCACATTCATACAGATGCAAGAAAGACTACAGTTAGTGAAGTTGTTGTATCATCTGCTAAAATACGTGATGTAGCTGCCAGCAATCTAAGGAACGTGCTCAGTGGCATACAGACAGTACTTTTCTGGAAACCCCAACAAAATATACTCCAAATTTGAAAATTAGACATTTCCCTGGGTGGTGAACCTCCCCTCATTTTTCCTTCTTTTTCCACAAATACTAAAGTTCTTGGCTAGAACAAAGAGCTTTAATAGTCTCTGTCCTCTGCTTTAAGCTCAAGAAATTATAATGGACAAGAATAATAAAAATACCTCATTCTATGTGTGTGTATGTATGTGTGTGTTTGTCTTCTCTCTTCCTCTCTCTCCCACACATCTTCCCTTCCTCTTCCTCACTTTGCTGAAGGAGCTGTGTGTCTTGTATACTTCTAAAAAACATCCATATGCCTTTGTCCATGAATGCCGTATATGTCATGAGTCAGTGCCAACAAACAAAAGGCCCCATAAAAAAGTAATCTTCCTACAAGTACACATGAGCAAATACACTCCTTGCTTTATTTTTTGACAACTATCTAACATTTTAGTTGACCCAGAAAATTGGCACACTTTCATTTGGCTCCTCTTCATTTCATATGCCTTATCTGAGAAATGGGGAAAATGACTTGAAACACAGAAATCCACTAAAAGCAATACCACAGAGAAATAATTTCCTCTTTTAGCGGCAACTGTCTTCATCACCCAACACTCATCATAAACATTGTCATCATGTTTACATTTCCCAGAAGCTCAGTGCATGTCAGGCAGATTGTTAAATCATTTCCTCACAATTATGGCTAGTGGGTTTTCCATTAAAGAAAAACACGGACATTCCACCCTGCTAGCCGAGAGGTTGAATTTGCATGATGTCACGGAGTACAGTTACTTCCTTCTGTCCCTAGAGAAAGACATAAAGGTGTCCATTAATCCAAAGTCATAGCACTGCAGCACTTTTTTAAAAAGATTTTATTCATTTATTTGACAGAGAGAGCGATCACAAGCAGGCAGAGAGAGATAGGGGGAAGCAGGCTCCCCGTGGAAAAGAAAGCCCAACACGGGGCTGGATCCCAGGACCCTGAGATCATGACTTGAGCCAAAGTCAGAGGCTTAACCCACTGAACCAGCCAGGTGCCCCCATAGCACTGCAATATTATTCTCTGGGGCCATTCAAAATACTCCTAAACCAGATTCTCAGTCTACACTGGGTGAGCCAAGAAACACTTGGGGCAATTGCAGAGAGTAGGCTAAAAGGTGATTGGCTGCAAATCGCTGCTGTCTCAGTTTGAGGGCTCCAGTGAAGTTAAGGGAAAGGGGCCTTTTTGAGTTACTAGCAGCAGGACTGACTGACCTGCTTGTAACATGGAATGTCCTGACGAGACCAGGTCTGTCAGATCTTCAGGGAAATGGGTCCCAGAAGAGGTAAGAACAACTCTGCTGCTTCCTCTCACTGTTTCTTCCACTACAAACTATCAATTCACCACTTAATAACACCATCAAAAACAAGCAAGCTGAGGATAGGTTCTGTAGAAGAGAGATTTTTTCCATTCGTTCAAGGTTTTTTCTTTTTTTTTTTCCCCTCCCCATGACCAAATATTTAGGGACATTTAATTTATATAGTTTTCTTTAATGGTTAATGACTTATTTTCCAAAAATAACCATAGTGCACTCTATACCACAAAGAGCCTATGTACTATACCACACTCTTTGTAGAGTAATATTTATTTATTCATCCCTGAAGGGTATCTAACATGGCCTCATGCATACTCCAGATTCACCTGTCTTTGCACTTACCACATAGTATTGAACATGTCCTTCCCTTTAATGTAAAGATTTTTATCTTACTCATTTCCTTATCCCTAGCTCCTAGCACAAAGTCTGACATAGAGCTAGTGCTCACCAAATATGTTTTGAAATAAACCAAACTAAGGCAATATATCCTAATCATTTTATTCAGATATATAAAATATTTTTTGATATGTAGTAATTTTAATTCATTAAATATGACATCTAAAGTTAAGGTTAGGGATGCCTGGGTGGTTCAGCGTCTGCCTTCACCTCAGGTCATGATCCCAGGGTCATGGGACCAAGCCCTATATCAGGCTCCTTGCTCAGCAGGGAGTCTGCTTTTGCCCTCTGCCTGCTCTGCCAGCTGCTTCCCCTAGTCATGCCTTCTTTCTCTCTGACAAATAAATAAAATCTTAAAAAAAAAAAAGTTAAGGATAAGGGCGCCTGGGTGGCTCAGTCAGTTAGGCATCTGCTTTGGTTTAGGTCACGATCCCAGGGTCCTGGAATAGAGCCCCACATTGGGCTTCCTGCTCAGCTGGGTGTCTGCTTTTCCCTCTGCCCTGCTGCTCCCCTGCCCCACTCATGCTGGAGTTTGCTTGCTCTCTTTGAAATAAATAAATAAAATCTTAAAAAATTTTTACAAAAATTGAAGTTAAGGATAGTTCCACTTTTCCTGAATACCTCTCAGGGACTAAGCTACATGAAACCACTACCCCAGAAGTACTCAAAAACTATGCTGAAAGGTTGTAATTTTTTGAAATGTTGACAATCCCATGCATCTAACAGTTTCTAGTATTAGTGGAAGCAACATATATTAGCCAGAGTTGTCCAGAGAAACAGAACCTATAGGAATGGGGGGGGGGGGGTGTGTTTGTGTGTGTGTATGTGTGTGTTTAGAAAGAGATTTTAAGGAGCTGGCTTACATGATCTGGCAACCTGGAGACCTAGGGAAGAATTAATGTTGAGGTTCAAGTTTGAAAACAATCTGGAGACAACATTCTCCCTTCCACAATTGTTTGTTTGTTTTCTTTTAATACCTCAACTGATGGGTAAGACCCATTATGGAGAGTACTATTTACTCAATGTCTACTAATTTATTTTTTTTATTTTTTTATTTTTTTAAAAGATTTTTATTTATTTATTTGACAGAGAGAGATCACAAGTAGGCTGAGAGGCAGGTCGAGAGGGAGAGGAAGAAGCAGGCTCCCTGCCGAGCAGAGAGCCCGACGTGGAACTTGATCCCAGGACCCCGAGATCATGACCTGAGCCAAAGGCAGAGGCTTTAACCCACTGAGCCACCCAGGCTAAAGTCTACTAATTTAAATGCTGACTTCATCTAGAAAATACTTTTCACAGCAACATTCCCACTGGGGTTGGACTAAATATCTGGGTACCTTGGTTTCACAGAATTGACATAAAAAATTAACCATCGTATAAAATGAGAATTTCTGGAAAAAGTTTAATAATTCTACTTCGGTGAAGGAAAAGTTATGTATAGAATTGATTAAAAACCCAGAGATAAAGATTTAGCTTCACAGTTTGCACTAACTCAACCTTTGCCAACAGTACTTTATCTGCATCAATTCTCTGTGCAATTTACATTTGTGACCTTAGGAAAGGTTGGAATTTGGATGCATTAGTAGGGCATTGAAAATCTTCTCTCCACTTTTTAAATTGTTGTTACTTCTTTGCATGCTCCCTAAGCAACCCCAAACTAATGATCCACGGAAAAGCTGTTAACTTTTGTGTCTCTCTAATTTTGAAAAATTTTCTTGGCCCATTCATTGAAATTCCAATCAGAAATCAAGATTATTCTCAAATGTCACTTCTAGGAAATTTTCCATAAACTTGCTTGCAGAATAAGTAGCTTCCTGCCTTCATCTGTGTTTTCATAGTAGATGTATACATCTTTATTAAAGTCTTATTTTATTTAAACTAGTTATATATAAGTCTGTCTTCCACAAAAGTTTATTAGCTTTCTCATATTAGGAGAATTCCTTGAAACCCTAAATGTAGTTCCCAGATCAGCAACATCAAAATCACCTGTGAGCTTGGCAGGAATGTAGAATCTTGGGCCCATCCCTGACCTTCTGAAAAACCAGGTGTATTGTCAAAAATATTTCCAGATGACTTTATGAACTTAACATTTGATAAGTCCTGTCTAGCTATCGGTATTAACAAACATAGCTAAGGGAAGATTTCTACATTAAACGAACCCCTGTTCTACTAAAGAGATTATTATCAATTCCTAGATCAGGACAAAGGTCCTGAATTGTTGAGCATTGGTGAGAACTAGTCCACATCGCCCCTGATCTTCAGACTCCCCTTTATCTTTCTACTGCTCCCTATTTCTGAACTCTTCATGTTCTTCAGGTCACACCTTAGATGTCAGTCTATGTACAATTAAAATAAAGCATGTACCAAGCCTTAAAATAAGAATGAGCAAATCTAATAGATTTCTTGTCTATTCCCCTCCCACTGCCTAACCAAATATCATCAAATTCTGTCAAAGTTTCTGTTTGTGTGTTGTTTTATTTTCTTTTGTTTCTGGTGTCTATGGCTACCACCTAATTACAGGCTTGGTCTATCTGTTGGAAAACCATAAATTCTTGAAGTACAAGAGTGGTTGAGGTGTCTGTTTTTTGGACTGCCATGAAACATGAGTGCTGGAACGTTGCACTGTCATTTTCTGCTTGTGTTTCTAAACTTCAAAGTAAGAATTCTTGTCTGTTATATGGTGTTACCTCCAGCATCTTTTCCAAAACCTGGTGCCTGATAGGTTCTCACAACTATTTGTTGATTTCATGAATGAATAATCCTGAGAATGCAATTAGATAAAGAATAGCCATACATGTAGGAAGGGGCAGATTTGAAAGACAGAAATCACCCCCAGCAATTTGCATAAAACAATTATCAAAAGTAGGAGTTCTTTGGTGCAAAATCTTTTTTTCTATCAATTTTGACAAGTGTAAGAGAGACTTTGATTTTTTTGATTGTGGGGATCACAAATTTAAACTCAGTTTTGTTTTGTTTTTTTTAATTAAATCCATTACTCTCCTCTTTAAATACCAGAGTGCAATGATTGCTAAGTAAGTATTGAGGCAGAAGTGAGGGTGAGTAGAAAAATAATGTGTTGCTAATGAAGTCAGTGGAATGCAACCAGGTTGTTAATTGATTTTTTTAGGCACTCAAGTGGTCAACCAAAATTGACAAGTTAAATCTATAATCGCATGACAAAATCCCATTCCCATATCTATTGGAAGAAATTCTTGGCCAAATTTAAAGAAATGCCTCCTTAAATTTGATCAAGTCTTTCCATTTTCACTTTAAGAAACATCTGCAGAGTCTGATGTTTCTCTCAGGTACTTGCAGGGGGCTTAGTTTTAATATCATTCCTCTTAATGTTAGCTATTATTTTTACGTAAATAGTCTAGCAGCAGGCTATATATTAAATCCTAAAGTATACTCTATTCTTAATATTTCTGAAAATAAATAAAAGCACACAGAAGAAACATTTATGAAAAATGACACATTTTCCTACATGTTCAGCTGAAAAAACAGAGGTTTATTAAAGAAAACAAGAGATGCTTTCTAGTGGTAGAAGATAATGCCCCATATAAACATGAATAAGATCAGCTCCTTGAAAAATCTCTGCATCTTGTTATGGTCAGATTCAGAGGCTCATGGTGACAACTTCAGTGATGGATTTATTGTGGTTCAAATCATATTTGCACAATACCTCGAAAACTAAGCACCCAGGCACAGAACTTTGCTGAGAGGACATTCGTATGACAACTGGCGTTGGGGAATGAATGAGGAATGCGAGCATATCTGCAGGCATGTAGGGCATGACCAATTTTAGTAAACTACTTGAATCAGCTCTGTTCAGTTTCTGTCTCTAGGCACTACAGAGATGCCCATCACCACGCTACTTAGTGCTAAGAGGAAGATATTAGAAAGTCTGCCAAATTATCTTGACCTAATTAACTGGAACTCAAACTGGGGCAGTATTTTATGTAGTCTAAATTATTGTGCACTTGGGTCTGGCTATTTTAGCACATGGTGATGACTTCCTATTGTTTTCCACACACATAGCATTCTTATATTTTGTCAAGTATTAAGCATATTTGAATTAACCTTTCCTATTAGTTCATACTAGTTTAAAATATTCCCATAGTAAAGATGAAAAAACTGAGGCATGAATAAAGCAAAATATCTGTGATGGCTAATTTATTCCTGACTAATACCTCATCGAAGCCTAGTTGTATGCAGTATGAGAAAGACAGAGTCTAACATTATAACAAGAGAGGATCATGAACTTTCTCATAGACAGCGCTAGCTGATTCATTTTCTCCTTTGTGGCAATGACTACCTATTGATAATTCTCACACAGGTAGAATCATCTTCCTCCAGAGTAGCAGATTAGGATTTGTGCAAAAGTGCTTATGTGTAAGTGGGTTTAATTTGCAAAAGTACCACACAGATAATTCTGATACCCTTACTCCTCATCCCTAGTGAAAATCACTGACCCGAAAGAATAGCATTCATTCATTCCATGAGGGCCTGAAATTATATCTCCTAATTATTTAGCTCAAGCAGATTATACTTTTTTCATGTAAATAAAATGGCATTTTCAGAAATAAGTATCATTGATTTGTGTTTCCAGTTAAGTAAAACAATACTCTCTTTTTCTTAGCACCTATTATATGAGAATCACAAAGTCCAATTGTTGTTGTTGTTGCTGTTTTTAACCCAGGGATTAGGCCACTGGTTCACAAGATTTTATCAGATTATAATTTTATGACTCTCCATCTTGAATGAACCTCCTTCAATTTTTTAGGTCATAGTTGTTCTCCACTTATGAAGAGACAATATGGAAAGTACTCTATATAGATTTAACTATTTTTCAAGGATCTGGAGGGACATAATTGTGCTTTAACAGTCAGTCAGAAATGTCTGAAACATTCTCCTTTATATGCTAATCATGAATCTCATCATCTTCAGAAATGAGATCTAAACTCATCCTGCTTAGAATGTCTTCCCCAGTGGATAAAACAGACCCAAATTGTTCTGTTCGCTTCTTTGTTTTGGTGACCTTTGAACAAATAAATTACAAATATTTGTGTTTATAGTTATATAATTTTACTATTTTTGGGGTATTGCCTTAAGCCCTTTGTTAAATCCTCACAAAAGTCCTGTGAAGATAGTAACATAACTTCCACCACTTAAATGAGAAAGCTATGAAGTAGCCTGGTGATGATGACACTGATCAGTGAGTGGGGAGGCAGATTTTGAACCCTGGCCAGAAGATTGCTGTGGTCACGCTTTTAACAACTACATAAGCCCGTCTTTCAAGAAGAGAGTCATTTGTGTTTCATTTAATTTTTTTTTCCACTGAGATAGATAATATTCTTTCCTAGAAAAATTAATAAATCCATCTGTTTCAAACCTGGCATTTAGGTATTTTAGGCCTACAGAGCTACATTAATATGTATTTTATGTACGATCTTATCATTTGATTCTGGTAACTTCTGAAACTTGTTAATTCTCAAGGTCACACTCTATTTATTTTAATTCTGTCCTTCAAGGTGCTAAATAACCCTTACCTTTCAGTCTGATGTTATTAACTAAGCAAATGAGCATGTTTTGAAATGATTGATGGAATTATTAAATAGCACTCATCCTAGGACTAGCCCCATTAGTCATGTTTCCCAACTTTGATATTGAACTATTTGGACTACAACTGTGAAACAAATTATATACATATTTAGTAGTAATAGGGTAGGTATCTCAGCTCTCTCAAATCCTTTCTGGCAGTTAAGAGTGTATTAGAAAAATATATTTCAAAATTCAAAATCTTTTTCTTTTGTTGATGATATTACCAGGTTAAGCAAAAACCTTCCTAAAGTCTATATACTTATTAAGTACATATTAAAAGACCATAATTATTATTACCCAATTCTTCTTAATTTTTAACTTACTAGAGGAGAAAGATTCATCTGGTAGCATTTGTTTGCTCATGAAATCATTTTCATTATTTTATAGCACCTAGTGGTAATAGAGGTTTATGTGCTCAAAAACAAAAAGAGACAAAAATTCCTCAAATATCTGTTATTTTGTTTGTTTGTTTAAACAAAAACATATATATGTGTTTGAACTTGGGTATTTTTTCCTGAAATTACTTTTGTCTGCAGTTCAAAATATAAATGCAATAAATTTAAACTTTGTTAACTATGCTTTTGGAAAATCCACAAATATATCAATCAAGAGTATAGCATTCTTTTCATAAAATGCTTTCACTTTTTATGTAGTACTGTCAAGAATTACAGTAAAAGAGTGTCAGTATAATACAACTTCTTTTTAAACAAATCTTATTTTTCTTATATAGAGAGATATTTGGAGTGTTCAGTTTTCTGGAGAACTTTCAAACCCTCTTGACTTTGTTGCTTTTGATATGTTATTTTTATTTACTTGGGGGTTTTTTTGTTGTTGTTGGTTTGGTTTGATTTGCTTCTTTTTCTTTTTAGAATTAGGATTCGTTGCTACTCTCTCCTCCAAAGTCACTAGATGCTACTATGTTTACAATTGCACTGCCAAATTAAGTCAATAAAAAGGCTGTTTTAGTCTCTACCTTTCCTTTCGACTTCTCGCTGTGATCCTGTGATCAGGGTTTGTGCGAAATGAAGGCTTTCTAGATCAACATGTAGTATCCCTTCCCGTGTATTAAGTACACTGGATCTGAATTTCTGAATTTCACCTGGTTACTCACTACTGCAATTAATTTAGCTTTGGTACATTCTGGGGCTACCACTTTTTGTTTTCTAGATGGTACAGAACAAAGTCGAATCAGGAGCTCCACGCTACACCCAATTTAGAACTTAATTAACCACAAAAGTTAAAAGTGAGGGCAGTCCCCAATAAGCTGATAATGAAAGTTGTGGCTGCCCTAAGCCCCATCAGAAGGCAACTCCGAGTTTTAAATCAAGATCACTACCAACATAGCCGTGGGTTTCGGCAGTGACAAACTGTAGTCACAGATTCCAACAGCCCCTGATGAAAAGCTGTTCTCATTCCCTAATGCTTCATGGGAGAGCTGCAGCTGCTTGGAATATTTTTCAAGCAGAAAGCCATCATCATGACACCACCAGAGTAAAAGAGGGCAAAAAAAATTTTCTTTCTGGTAGGGAAATAAAGACATCTTAAGCTTGACTTCAAAAGCTCTCTACAGCAAATAGTAGCTGTGGAACTACCGTTTCATCTTTGCCTCTGGGATATTATTAAGCCTTTCTGGTAGCTCTAACTGCAGGACAAGGGATTACGGAAGTTGCTGCTGTGTAGCCGCCTGCCATACAAATATATGGAAAACCTGGCATCGTGGATTTGTATTCCGGCCAGTGATTAGCCAACCCCCAAGAAACTGACCGGGTAATGAATACCGCAACCCACCCCTTTTTACACCACACAAACCAAAACACGCAAGACACTGCCATTTCTTGTTGAAGTATCAAAGACTTCTCTTGGGTCCAAGTGTGCTAAACAGGAGGGGGGCCCGTTCTAGGGAGACTTTCTAATAGCATGCAGAGTGCAGCAATGCTTCTCACACCCTGTCAGTTACGGTTGTGTCCGCATTTCCATGCTGAATCCCCGCTTCCGAAGGTTGTAGCTCAATTGTTTAAAAATCCACTAGCAGCTGCAGTGACCCATGGAGTCCTGTTGTAGCAACGACACCAGATTGTTTTCGCACAGAGGGCAAGGAACTCAATAAAAATTAGTAATCAAAGGTGTTTATTTGATTCAGCTGCCCGGTATGTTTTTTTTCAAAGTCATTTTTCAGTGGAATGTTACTAATGTCCATTTGATGTGGATGGATTACTTGTTATTATGGGGGGGAAAAAAAGGGAAAACAAACCAATTTCATTTTTTAAAATGAATGAGTATGTGCAGAGTGCATTTAAACATGTCATCAAAGGCCTGTAACTGAGAAGGAGTGAAATTTGGTTGCTCTGTGTAACTAACAGTTATGGTGTAAATAGCCACGATGTGGCTAAATCTCCTAACAAAGTAAAATTAATGATAGTTACTAAATAATAACTAGTTGTCTTTATAGTTGGCATTTTGTTCTTACAGATTAAAATGTGAAAATGAACCTAAGGTGTAAGGTGCATGCATATGTACTATATTAGTTGTGAAAAATGCAATATACTTAGAAGTTGAAATTGATCTTTTCAGGACAAAGAAATGTCAGAACACACAATGATGGGCCTAAAACATATAAACAAGATTGAGCCATAAGGTATTTTGAAACATAGAATAAAATTTATTTTTAATGAATGTTAACATTAACTTGATTTGACTTTTGTAAAAAATGGACACATTTGACAATCCTTCTATAGATACAACTGATTCAACTATATTGCTATTTTTAAAAGGCTCTAATAATTAGACTTTTACAACAGACATTTATGTTCTTAATTTTCCTATACAGTTGAGATTTCATAAAATCGTTATATGATTATCCTCTGATCACCATCCTGGTCTAGCCTCACCATTATTATTTTTCTCAATTTCATTTTTATCCATTTCATTATTTCAATCGCAGTGCATTTTATAGCATAAGTAGCGCCCTCCAATAATAGAGATTTATAGAAAAGGAGGACCCTATAGTAAATCCACCTCTCCCAAATTTGTACTGAAAATGTGTGTTTTTAAGGAAAGACGTTAAGTATCCAGTCTATTATTTTATTTTCTTGTCTGAGGCTGTCTTTAGAACATAAAGAGTGAGGCCTGACCTTGCATATCAGCATGTTTTAGTAAGCATTCAGTAAAAAAGCAATGACTAAAAATTTATTTAATTAACTAATCTGAAGAAAAAATATATCTATATGTATACATGTATATGTATATCTATCAACTCGAAAAAAGATGATTTGGTTCTAAAATAAGCATTGACGTTATTGTAAGACTTTTAGATTATCATAATACTTCAAAGTTTTTATAAAACTTCAAAATGTAAATTTTTTCAAAATATAAAGTTTATTTCCAGCAATCGGCTACTTTGAAAACATCTGTTTAATAATGGCTATTAAAATGCTACATAAATGAATTAAATGCTATTGTAAAATATGCCCATGCACATTAACTTAGATTTTAATCGTTTAAAGTTCCGGTGTTCTTTTTTCAGGAGTAACTATTTGCATTCCATCTCTTGACATGAAGCTTTAAATATCAAATGCTTTGATGAATAATAAATACAAATATAAATGAATAAACGATCTGATGCCAGGAAAGAGGCAGACAAATATTCAAAGGAGGTGACTTTGTGTTTTGTTTTTTTTTTATTTTGTAATGTATTTTGCATTTGGCCTCATCAACAAATAGATGAAAAAAGAAAAATAAAATAAAATATTTACAGATAAGCTACTGTTGTGGTTCCTGTATTTCCTGATGAGTCTAAGGTTCATGAATCTGATATTCTGTCATGCAGGATGACTCAGCTTCGGCATTTTATTTGCCATAATATGGAGGGTAAGGGGACTACAAATGGCGGGATTTTCCAGAGTGATTTTAAAAATCAGTCCTCATGGCAGACGAGAAACAGTATTTGATTCCCCTGGGCTGTTGCTGTTCAATCAAATTTATTACCAGCATTAGGGCTGGAGGGAAGACAGGCTCTGGGAGCTGCTTGGTTCTTCACTGCTCCAAAACCACAGGCCATAATGCAGCCTGATTCCACGGAATCATGTCCGGGGATTACGGCATGGCAGTGAGTGTTCTCTGGTTCTGAATAAGAAAACTGCAGAGACAGGTGCTTATTTTGTGTAATATGCTAAGAAAGTTGAAATATATAATCAGAAATGTAGACTTCATCACCGTTCCCTATTTGACTGGGAAGGTCATGAGTCAGACTGATGAAATGTAAAAGGCAGAGAGTTAAAGTTTTCCTCCTGCTGTGATCAGATGTTCTTAGGATTCCAGCAGAGGTAATCTTTAAAGGAAACATGGCAGAGCTTTGGAAGGCTTTGTGATCATGACCCACCAGTAGCCCATAGGCTCATTGGAGGGGCCAGTTGGAGCTAGCCTCCGGTCAATTTTTATCCTGCTATTCTTAGATACTCTAAAATTACAGACTTTAGTCTCTGAGGTAGACTTTAATTCCCACCATGCAGGGGTGCCAAAAATAAGGCCCCACTGATTTTATCTTAAAATAAGATAGAAACATTCTATACATCCATGTCTTTTCTGCTCCAAACTCAGTAATAACATATTTTAAGATGATTTATAATTTTCAATTGACTTACGAACACTATATAATTCAATTCTCAACCTTTAGAGTTGATAAGAAAACATTATAAACTGTCTCTCATTTTATTTTTTTTCCTTTTCTCTCTCTCTTTCTCTTTCTCTTTTAATGGAAATTAAGAATTTGCAAGGAAAGAAGAAGTGACTCTCTAGCAAATATACAAGAAATAAAACAAGCTTCCAGACCCTGGTTTCACATCATGGCAGACATCAGTATTCATGGTGTAGTAGACTTGCTACTAAATCTAGACTGTTTACAGAAATCTTCTCAACACAGTATTCACAGTATACAATAGCAGAGCAATTCACACAAAAAGGAAACAAAGTTACCATTCCATTCTCCTGGACCAGTGAAAAGCAAAGATCAGCATACAGAATGTTTAAGTCCTGCTTCACACGTTTCAGGTAAATAGATTTAAGTAGAAGCATATCCTAACCATTAACAAATTCAGTATCAAATGAGTTTTGATGTATGTTATTCCTATGGATGTTACTATTATAATACTCAAGAAGTAAAAATAAATCAATACACTTTAAAAAATTACAAATAAATCTTGAATTTTTTTTTTCTTATTGGTCATGTTTTCATGATAGTGTGAGTCTAGCAGTTTTGAAGGTCTTTGTATGTGTTTTTAGACTGAGTGAGTATGTTGGTGTTTGGAGCTAGGGTTTTCTTTTCTTTTTAAGATTTATTTCTTTATATCAGAGAGAGAAAGAAAGGGAGAGAGAGGGAGAGAGTTTAGGGGGAGGAGTAGAGAGAGAGGAACAGAAGCAGACTCCAAGCTGAGTGCAGAGCCCAACATGGGGTTCCATAGCATGAGCCTGAGATCTTGACCTGAGCTGAAATCAAAAGTCAGATGCTTAACCAACTGAGCCATCCAGGCACCTCTGGAGCCAGGATTTTCATCATGGAAGAGGGGCATACAAATATGGACTAAGAAAAGGCCAGCAAGAACCCGGACGTGAATTGAAGTTGGAGATAACAGTATATACTTGGTATTCATGTATTCACACAAATATACATTGGTTCTGGGAAGAATCATAAATGGATGTTAAATCTTGCCATGAAAGTTTATGAGAAAAGTATCTTCCCACAGACTGGTTACCATTTGTAAAGGGAGAAAGTTAACAAATCAATTATAACTTAAAATTATAACAAGTGATGATTTCATTTTTGTGAATTGGCTCAATATGGGTGTGTTCAATAAACTGGTAGTTTCCTAGTAGGTACAAGTATGTTATTCAGATCATCCTGCTAGCTCTTACAGAAATGAATTCCTGTTGATTTCTCATGATTTCCCTGTCTTAGCTGGTTTTAAATGACACAAAACTCCTCCAGGTAGTAACTACACCTGAGTTTTATTTACAAAGGAAACTTTTGTTCAAGAATGCCAAATTAATCCAGGTCACTAAGAGCACCTTGAGTGGGCTACAAATAATCTACAGTATAGACAAATCACATGATGCAAAGATCTACCCAGGTTCAGAAGCGAAACCTCTTATCTAAAAAGTTGTAGAAGTATCATGATCATCATCACACATATCTCAGTGATAGTTACCACCTATGAATTATGTAATTTAACATTAAGCTGAGTAATGTGCTATAACTTGAATAGCCCATTTTAATAATATTTATGTATAGGTTTACATCCCCAAATCACTGCCCCTCAAATGTGTTTGCATGCATCTTTATGCATAAATATATTCTTTGAGGAAATTATATCCATTACAAAACTAAACATACTCCTAACATATAATCCAGCAATCATGCTTCTTGGTATTTATTTACCCATAGGAGTTGAAAACATACCCACCCAAGAACCTGCACATGATGTTTTTAGCAGCTTTATTCATAATTTTCACAACTTGAAAACAAGCAAAATGTTCTTCAGTAGGTAAATGAATAGACTGTGGTATATCCAGAGAATGGAATATTATATAGCACTAAAAGGAAATGAGCTATCAAGCCATGCAAAGACATTGCAGGGGTGGGGGGATTGTTTAAGTGAGGAAACTACTGAATGAAGCCAAATTGAAAAGGCTATGTACTGTATGATTCTAACTCTATGACATTCTGGAAAAGACAAAACTATGAAGAGAATTAAAAGAACACCTGTTGCTAAGTGTTAGAGGTGGAATAAATAAGCAGAGCACAGCCAATTTTTAGCACAGTGAAATAACTCTGAATGAAGGTATAACGGCAGGTACATGTCATCATATACTTGTGAAAAGCTGTAGAATGTACAACACTAAGAGTGAATTCTAAGGTTAGCTATAAACTTGTAGTGATAATGACATGTCAGTGAAAGTTCATTAATTGTAACAAATGCACCGCTCAGGAAGAGGATGGTGGGAGAGGAAGAAGTTGTGCATATGTTGGGGCAAGGGACATCTCAGAATATTGTAATTTCTGCTCAATTTTGCTAAGAGCCTAAAATTGCTCTAAAACAGATCAAGTTTTTTCTTTTAATTTATTTCTGAAGAAATTATGATGATATTTTGAAATACACAAATGTGAAAATGTGTATGTAGTTTGCCATAGCCGTTTACTTCTAAAGCAGTTATTATTTTATTATATAGAGTGTTAACTCACTCCAGAATGATTAAAACTCCATTCAAATGTCCTTTTGTTGAGAAAAGAAAGATTGATAATTGGGAACTAAGAAGCGATTATAATAGAAAATATGGGATCTGGACTGAGAAGAACCTTTTCAAATTCCAGTTCTGTCACCCTTAACTATATGATTTTAGGAAAGTTGCTCAGCATCTCTGAGCCTTATTTTTCTCATCAGTAGGAATAAAAAAAATGAATAGTTGTAAAATGCCAATTTCACAGGGCTGTTGTTGTAAAGATCAAATTACAGAGTGAGTGGATGTTCAAGTTCTTTATAAAGTAATGGCCAATCATTGGTATCATTTGGATGATCATTTCAAGGATAATCACCCATACCATTCTAGAATCATTTTATTAAATATCAGAAGAAAGCCATACAAATCCGAAATGGATAAAATAACCTCAGAAAAATATGTGATGAAAATCACAGCAGTGAAACAAATTTGTACTGCAATGAAAACCCACGGAATAAAATACAATCTTGATATAATGACTCTTTCCCACTTTTTTATATGAAAGACACTGATTCTGGGAATATGGTGCTATATTTTCTTTTAAAATGTATCAATATTGTTATAGCATATCAAAACTTCTGACAGGTTAAAGGAATTCTGACAGGTCTCAAGCACTGAATTACAATAGGTTTAAATTTCTCTGGAAACTCAAATGAACTGTTAGTCACACCTTAAAAAGTGCTACATGTTATATAATAAATAATTGAGTGTGAATATAAAATACTTTAAATCTGATGTTTTCTATTGTTGAATAACAATAACAATCTATCATAATTTTTATAACAGGAGACATAAATGTATAAAAAATTGAGGGTTAATAATTGTCTCGTTATCAAGTCAGAAGACACTTTCTAATCATAAAAGCTATGTTGAGTATGGAGAGGAAAGTAAAATAACAAAATATCCATATATGTGATGAAGTCCATCAAAAACAAAATTAAAGAACAAAGAAATGAGTTATAAAATTTTAAAAAAATAAAAACTAAAAAATTAATAACCTTAATGACAAGCTTTTAAAGCAAATGATAATAACCACTTAAACAACAGTAGAAAAGCCTAAACATGGCATGAACATATTCAGAAAATAGAAATACAAATGATATTTAGACCCATGAAAAATATTTCAATCTTTCTATTAATTACAAAATTTCAAATTATAATAGCAGTTACTATTGTTAAATAACAAGTCAGTAAAGATTTTTAAAGTTCTATCTAGTATGTGTGCACTGCAAGACTTATCAATATACTCTACTAGTGAGAGTATAACCTGGTACAACCTTTCTGGAAAGCAATTTGTCAATACATACAGAAAGGTCTGTAAAAAGTTCATACCCTTTAGTACAGTAATTTCTCTTCTAGAACTCTATCCTATGGAACTAATAAAAAATCCAGACAAATATTTAATACAAAGATGAAAATCATGACATATTTATAACAGTAAAAACCCCTGAGAAACCTAAATGTCTAATGGTTGGACAGTGATTAAATATATTTTACTATAGTTTTAAGGTAGAATGTGGTGCGAACACGCATAGGTTTTTAAATAGTATATAACGACATGGCACAGTGCTTACAATTTGCAGTTAAATTAAAAATAAGGATACAATTCTATATCAAGTCTAGTTAATCTTAATATATTGTATAAAACAGTCAATTATAACTTTAAAAGTACAAATTTAAAAACTGGAAAGTATATATGAGAGCAGTTACAGCAAATTTCAATTACATAAGGTAATTTTTATTACATATTTTAATTTTTATTATTACATATTCTAAATGCTTTACAATGAGCATGCATTTTTGAAAGTTAAAAAGACATAATATAAGTACATATATTTCAATATATTTGATCACATTTTCAAAACATTTATCAGCCGTCTTGTCATTGATAATAAAATAGAATTTAAATCTTAAGAGATGGGGGAAAATGCCAGATGTGGACTAGTTTCTCAGCCTTTACTACTGGCTTAAAGAAATCAAGGTTATACATGCTGCTTTTCCATAGAGCTCAGCACTAAGTGGGATGAACCTGCTTTTCCCCGCTTTGTCCTCCTTCTAACACTGTCAAAATCACGGTTAGAAAGAAATTTCCATCTCTTCCGTGTATTGGTCTGAGACTGTGGTCTCACAATTTGTTTCACTTTGTATTGAAGCCATTGTGTGAATTCTGACTAACAAGCTGCTTTCAGATTCTGAAACACTAAATCTGTCTCGGGAGACTGGCACAGGAGGCTTACACCGTGTCGTGAGAGATATACTTCAGGCATTTTTGATGATACCCCATCTGTAGGTATTATGATTACATGAAGCTTGAAGTCTAGCCTCTCTGTGCATAAACTATTTGGTTTCTTTTACCTTAACTGACTTATCTCCTTAACATACCCTCATTTTCATGTTAAGGTAATAAAATATTAATGTATTAAAAAATTGTGTAAATATTTAAATTTATTAAACACAAGTCATCAAAAATCTTGAAAATATTTTGTACACAAGCACAAAACACTCACCATATATTTTCCACATCCACTGTTTTTGTCAAGGAATTGTAAAGAACAATTTTCATAGCGAAAAGGAAGAAGCATTTTTGTTTGTTTTTCCTAGGTGGCATACTATATGAATATTGTTTGATGACTATTTGACTATGTTGGGTTTTTCCTTCTATTATTTGTTTTTGTAGAGATGGGAGTGGCTACTGGGCTAAACATCAATGTTAAAACTCCTCTTGCCATTTTTGACTTGCAGCTCTCAACTGCTAATTGAAAACTCCCAATTTGCAAACAGTATAGCAATTGTATTCTCATCAGTACATTCCATAGAAATGTGTCTCATGGACACAGAATATAGAACTGTAAGACACCTAATAAGAGAGCTTACTCAAGGGGCGCCTGGGTGGCTCAGTGGGTTAAGCCTCTGCCTTTGGCACAGGTCATGATCTCAGGGTCCTGGGATTAAGCCCTACATTGGGCTTTCTGCTCGGCAGGGAGCCTGCTTCCCTTTCTCTCTGCCTACTTGTAATCTCTCTTTCTGTCAAGTATATAAATAAAATCTTAAAAAAAATAGATAGTTTACTCATTTCTTTATTTTAGACTTGGAAAAACAAGAATATTTTTCCTTATCTGTTTTCCCCTTATAGTTCCAGTGATTCTGCTACTTTTACCAATAATTTTTGTTGCTTTTTAAATCATGCACCAATCTACAACTATGCTCACGTTTGTTGTGAACACACTTGTAATGGGTTTAAAGCAGTTCTGGTGGATGGTCTGTGTTTGTGAGGGTGACGCGGGGAGGGAGGGAGTCTTGCAGAATCAACAAACAAGCAAATAGCCACTTTGTAGAAGTCACTTCGTAGAAGGACTTCATCGACCCTCCATCTTGGGAGGAAGGATTTAATGGTAACTCAAATGTGCGAACTGATCCTTACAGGTTCTGCTTTAAAATCTATGTTCAAACTTTCACTAATATAGGTGTGACAAAGACTTCAATTTCTTCATTTTAGTTTCTGTTCTTTAAACAACAATGAGCAGACCACAGGAGACAATTAGATGAGTGAGTTGTAAATGAAACAATTGTATACATTTACCAAGCTGTTTTCCCCAGTATTTCTTTATTATACTCTGAATTGTCTCCATGCCTTGTGATAAAATAGAATGAGAGGCCAAGTATGAAACTTTATAACACTCTTCTGATCTGTTCCTTTTTTAGTGGTGTAATCTAATACAAAAGCAAATGCATCAGCCAGAAATGTTACTATAGGACAGAACAGAATCTTCCGTACCAAACTCTCCCGGAAATGTTTTTCCACTTGACGACTCTTTTCGAACTTCTAAGTATTAATTTCCTTTTACCATATGGAATAATAACAATAATAATAAACAACTTTTGTTCTCAAAGAAAACATGGAATAAAAGTGCAAGTAAAGAAGAGCTAAAAGGTAGTAAGAGAGCAAGTATAGATGTGTTTATGGACTTAGGAGAAAGAGAAAGAACATTATTGCAACAAATAACTTATTATTTGAAATACCTAATACATATCAAAGACCAGTATCCTTGAAACTGAATAATGTAAACAGGCAAAATAAATTATAAATTAAATGGTAAATACAACTTATACAATCAATTAGGACTATAATAATTGCTTTAGTGATTAGATGATCAGGTGATCTCTATGTTGGTTTAGATAGCATCACTGTAAAGAGGATTTGGGAATTATCTGAAATTATTTTTATATTAGACAACATACTTGTTTCAGATAAACACAAGTAAATGTTAAAATATTTAAAGCAACCCCAAATCTCCAAACCGTGCTTATAATACAAACAAGTCAACCATTTGCCATAGGAAATGATATTCCCAGGCTTTTTTCTCACTGGAAATTGTGCAGTCATAAAAGCACGCAGGAATACGATCCAGAGTGGCATCAGTGTTGCATGAACTGTAGATAAACGCCTTTCTACCAAGGGCAGAGTGGCTGGTCGTTGGGCTCCGACGCTCTGCTACTCGGTATCATGTGCTGTCAAAACTATCTGAACAAAGTTTTCCAGAGATGTAATGTAATGATTCCTGTAGTGCCCCATTACTCCAGAAGGCTTAGTTTGACAATTTAATATTGGCTTCTGAATCCTCTTATTCTTGTTCATGGTTGACTCTGGAGGCTCCTTTTCTACCCACACTCTTTGTGCCAGTACTTCGGAGAGAGGGTCTCAGCAGCGTGAGATAAGTCACTAGGACAGACCGGATGCCGCAGGGACACTTCTCTGAGCAGGCAATTTCCATTACTACATAGTGGAATAGAGGTGCCCTCCCTCTCCCTCATTCCTTCCTTTCCCAGCACATGCATTTGTATAGCATTTTGAGAGTGGAGCATTTTTACTGGAAATTTAGCTATGCTGCATACAAATGATTTATGCCTGGCCTAAAATGTGGGATAATGAGGGTTCAGGGTCTTCTGTGTAGTCGTGATTCCCTGCTTATAGGCTCCCCCCAACCCCTGGCCGCGTATATTTTCTATCTGAACTCTTTGGCACCAGCAGCATGAGTTTCTGACCCTTTGTACAGAAATCTGAAAAACTGAAACAAGGCTTCAAGCTGGAAAGGAAGCATACCCTCACGGATCCAGACAAAATCTATGAGGACTGTGCAATAGAGAAGACTTTTTCTACTTTTCCACCAGTGTTCTAAAATCATCTCTCATGGCAAAATGATTTGGAAATGTAGTCCAATGCATAAAATTAGGTAACCAATAAGTATGTGTTGAATTGATTTTATCATTTGTCCTTCCTCATCCCTTTGATTATTTTTTTCCTACATCCTCCCTGGATTTACTATTTTAACTCTGTACTGCTAAATGCTATGAATTTGCAGTTTGCTGTAGAACTCTTTGATCTTTTTGAGGAAAAATGCCATTGAAATTTGATGAATAATTAATAAGAACTTGACAGCAATCAATCAACTAATCAGCAAGGATATGCCAAGTGATTATACTATGATAAGCATCCAGTAAAATAAAGAAAGAAATATAAGGTATGGTGTTAGGACTTCAAGAGTTTACAGTCAAAGGAAGATATAAAATTCATGTATATCTTAAATGGGAAGCATATGTTTAAATATTAACTTTTTTAATTGATAGAGATAAGTATAAGACCAGAGTATATAAAAGAGTAGTATTAAATTGAGAATTTAAATACATTTTAGTTGTAAATATTGAAGTACATACTTATTTGAATAATCCACAATACTGATGCTAACTATGAATTCTGAACTATTGTCAAAATTGATACATTCTCCATGTTGCTTTCTTTTCAAATAATCTGTCATGACTTGTAATGAAGTAAGAGAGAAGTCTGATATTGGTTCCAAAATGTTGGAATGTTTTGTGTGCATTCTAGTTTTAGGAATAGCATTTTTTTAAATCACAAAGCTCAGTGAATTTAATTAAATCTCAACTGCCTCAAAGCAATCCTTTTATTGTACAAAATTGCACTTATCATTCAGATGGCAAAAACCATATAAAATGCTACTGTCTTTCAAAACAAGAAATTTACATATAGGCAATAAGTAAAAAGGTCCATAACATGGCCCAGAAATGCCATTTAAGCTTTTTGATGGATGTTTTAAAATTAGTTCAGATCATTGTATGGTGAATTATGTGGATGCCTTAAAAAGTCTATGTTATTCAAGGACCCCAGATGATAGAAATCATCTTAAGCATATGTATTCTCAACAATAGAATAGAAAGACACTGAATGCCAAGGTACAGATAGCTCTTTGAGTATTGAAGTTCAGACTATACTAACATATGTTTTCCATTCATTCATATTTTTGTTGTTTTCCCATTCCCATTCTCCAATCTCAGTATCACTTAATTTGATCTCAATTAGGTAATTATTTCATAAAGTAATTAACCTAAAAGCATGAATGACCAATGATTTTACTTTGTAGTTATCAGCATGTGTGTGTATGTGTGTGTATTGATAGATAAACTTACTCTGTACAAAAGTCTGCCTATCCATCATCTATCATCTGTCTTTCTATTTACCTATCCAGTATATATAGAAAGAACAGTTCTGTTGAAATGTAGGCAGGCAAGAAACCTCTTAATAACTTCATCATCCTAAATTGGGTATTCTGTCCCACCCCTTCCTATTCCATTCTGTCCAACAGTAACAGAAAATGAATAATTTCAGAATTACTTAGCCCTTTGCCTACCTTTATTCATTTCAGCTTTATGATTTTGTAGGGTGTAAGGGTTCCCTCTGGGAAAAATCAGCAGATTTAACAAAAGAATGTACAGTCATATGAATAGAATGAAATGGTATTGCTGAATTATTTGCACCCTTCTGTGATGATAGAGTTTGCCAGTTTAGAATAACAGAAACACAGCTATAGTAAATTAGTAACATGGAACACATCTAGAAAAATAGATCTTATTAAAGCAACAATTCTTACTGGGTGATGCTCTCTTAATTTTGCCCACTCTGGGTAATTTAATTCATGTTTTTCAATTTCATCAATATTTTATTTAATGTTTTTATAATAAGTACCTGCTTATTGTTACAAATAGGAAAATGAAAAACTATTTTTAAAAATAATACCTCCCACCAACCAAAGAAAACTACTTGGTGTCACAGCCCCTCACAAATATGTACATATTCATGAGATACATATTTATGCGTGCACATACACTCTGTATCCTTATTACCAAACTGAAATCATGTGCTATGATTTATACTCAGTTTATGCCTTCTTTCTTATATTTATTTACACCATTTTTTAAGGACACCAGTTTTCTGCAAGTGAAACCTCCACAGTGTGTATGTCATTGACATTAATCATGTTCACTTTCATTGATCACTTCCTTTTCATTTTCGTAGACTAATGGATTTTTTTAAAAACATTCTCCTCCAGATTATTAATTCAATTTTCCTGAACAATTATTTTTTTAATCACCTCACTTGCACATTTTGATTCTGCCCTTGCTGTTCTAGTTTCCTTGCAAGAGTTCAACATCTCATCCAAGTCTTTTTCCATCTCTGCTGCTCTTTAGATTTTCACCTACTTTACTTTTATCTTATAATATTCTCTCCATAAGACTTTCAATTCCTGATTCCCTCTGCCACTGTGTGGTCTTATACTGAAACATTTTTGTGGTTTTTTTTCTGTGTTTTTTTTTAATAGGAAATAATTTATGGCACTATTCTCTTCCTTTGAAACATCAAGGAAACATCCTCTTTTCTGTGTTTGTGTGTGTGTGTGTATTTACAAGTGATAGGTGTCATATATTATCTTATTACTAAAGGATAATGCTGCCATTACTAGACATTCTTTCTCTAAACGTTATGTGGTCAAGTACAGCAGGAAAAAAAATCTAGCTTTTCTGGTAGAATATTAGAGAATTTCATTGCTTTTATGATTGTCCCTTTACAATATTTCACAATCTGCTTCTATTTTATTCTATCTCTGATAACCATAATAAACCACAGACCTTAACCAACAGCTAGACCATTACAAGAAGACAAAGGGAAATAAAGCCAGTCAATGAGACCTTTCTTCCTTTCTTCCTACAATGAGGGAGTTTGTTTTGACATTTTTACCAGTACTGGCTTTTGGTGTATTTAAGCACTTAGCTTAAAACTGGGGATGCTCCCAAAATTTTGGCATAAAAGAATTACTTCGACAACCCCCTTCAAATATTCTCATAAAAAATAATAATTTGATTTTCTTCTTCAGTGGAAATTTTATCAGGAAGTTGAACAGACTATATCAGAGGTTGTTAATCAGTTTTTTGTTTGTTTCATTTTGTCTTACATATTCTTATGTAAATTTAATTTTGTTTTATTTTATTTATTAGACAGGATTTATTTATTAGATAGGATTTTCTCAAGTTGAAGTCTATAATATCTGTACTTTTTGAAGAAAATAACTATTTTTAAAGAATTACTAATATATATTATAGGAAAAATCATAGACATATACCACACAATATACATATGTATTGTATGTATGTGGTATAATAGGGAATGCTTAGATGACTTAGATGATGGTGTTCCTGTCTTGGGAAATGCGGACCTGGCCCAAAGTTTTTGTCCCTGGGTCTTGGCACAAAACTCCTAAAACTCTTGGAATGTTTTCAGTGACAGGAGTGACTTTCATCATTCACAAGGAGATCTTTCCAACCACACCTGAGTTTTAAGTTTAGGAAGTGACTTTTGGAAAGCCCCTAGATAACATCAAGATGAGGGTTGGTTGCCAGGGAAACCAATCTTGACCAGAGAGTTGGAGATTTGAGCCCCACCCTCCAGGGAGAAGAGAGATGCTAGAGATTGAGTTCAATCACCAATGGCCGGTGATTTAACCAATCATGCCTACGTAATGAAGCCTCCCTAAAAACTTAAAATGATGGGAATTGGAGATCTTCCAGGTTGGTGAGCATGTACAAATGCAAGACAAGTTGATGTGTTCTTATTGCACAGAAGCTCCACGGTCCTTCCTATGCTCTGCATTATGCATCTCTTCTACCTGGCTGATAGCAATTTATATCCTTTTATAATAAACTGGTAATCTTTTAAATAAATGTTTTCTTTAGTTATGTGAGCCAGTCTAGCAAATTAATTGAACCTTAGGAGGGAGTCATGAATAACTTCTGATTTATAGCTGGTTGATCGAAAGCACAGATGGCAACCTGGACTTGCTATTGGCATCCGAAATGGCTGGCAGGGGAGTCTCGTGGGACTGAGTTTTTAATCTATGAGATCTGATGCAATCTGTAAGGAGACAACGTCAGAATTGAGTCAAACTGTAGAACACCCAGCTGTTGTTGCAGAATTGCCTGGTGTGAGAAAAACTAACACATTCAGTGACCAGAAGTGAAGTATTATTATAGTAGAGTTGTATGTAGTATAAAAGAAAATAATAGAGATTTTCCTTTACAATACACACAGAAAAGTATGCATATATGTACATGTATTTAGTGTATATTCATTTTTCCCACTTTGAATACTTCAGATATCCACAACCTGCTTTTATTTTCTGAGTGTCCTGGTGTCCTGTTTTTATACAATTTTTCTCTGTCTCAGTAATGTAATTGGTTGGAGGATTTAAACTGTGTGTGTGTGTGTGTGTGTGTGTGTGAATGGTACAACTGTGGTTTGGTTTTAAGACGAAATGAGGAAAATATCTAGACAGTAGAATGAGGTTAGATATTGTCATCAATGAAACCTCTGTTAGTACCCCAGAACTTCCATGGATTAGATTAGTGATCTTCATTTCTCTTAGTTTCATACTCATAAAAATATCACAAACTAAATGAAAAGATGCTCTGCACATATTAACTCTTCTTGTGTTCACTTTTCTCATAAATGTGAATGTCACAGTGTTTCTTGTGTAATTAATTCTATTATTCTCTCTGACTACAGCACCTTAGAGTATTCCTTCTGAACTCATTCATGATGATTGGCATATAGGGTTAACAAATATGCTGTTTAAAAAAAGAAAAAAAAACATAAAAGTAAGGAAATAGACTCTTTTAGGAAATACTTTACTGTATGGATGCTACACTCAGAACTTGGTAACATGGAATTGAACAATCATCATTTTTCTCCTGAACCAATATTTATTGGCTTTTGGGTGTCAGTAGTGTATGAACCTTGTCCTGAACATTCTAAAAATACAGATATAATTTCTCAAAAGTCTGACTTCATTAATACATCCACTCAACAATATTAAATGCCTGCTGTGTTTAAAAATTGTGTCAGTCTCTAGACTCCATATAAGAAGCAAATATACTTCATAGTTTAGTCTTTGTCAAAATGGATTAACATATAGTTAACATAAATTTACATGGAAATAAAATAATGTGGCTTTTTAAGGTAAGGTATAAAACAGAATAACTTAATTTTACAATTTTACCATGTTCTTGTGGTTATAGAAATCTGGGTGACTCAACAATTATGTGAATGGTGCATTAATGAGAACTATAATGTAGGATCTAGAGATTGTGGATACAAGAAGAATAGGTAGGGAACCCAAGAAATCCTTACTTCTAGTAAAACTCCGGAAGGTTCTTTTGTGCTGTAATTTCAGGCAGGACAACTAATTCAAGTCTCAGATGTCTAAAAGTTAGCCCAATGATATTGTTATTATCAACCTTACTGAAGTGTTGTGAAAATTAAGTAATGTCTTTGGAAGCTTTTTGCAACATTTAAAAATGTTATAGAAACAATATTGTTTGTAAGAAGCAATACACAATGTAAGGATATAATATTTTAATCTTCATTCCTTAAAATATGTTTTCTTATGTGAATATTTATACTTAATATCTATTAACTGTCAGAAAAAAATGCAACAGACATTTATTTAAAGTAGCAATCAGGGTTTTATTCAAGACGATTGCAATGGGAGTCAAGATTATTCCAATAGGACAGATTGAACTCAGCACTGATGAAACGAAAGAATTTTAAAGGAATATATTTTTTTACGATTTATTTATTTTGAAGACAAAGAGAGAGAAAGCAGGGGACAGACAGAGAGAGAATCTCCAACAGCCTCTGTACTGAGCAGAGGCCTGTACTCCATCCCATGACCCTGAGATCCTGAGATCATGAACTGAGCCCAAATCAAGTCAGATGTTTAACTGACTGAACCACCCAGGCACCCCAAAAAAGGTTTTTAAACACTGGAGCAAGCTAATGTAAAATACTGACGGACTTTGGGGAGGAAGGTTGGCCAATGTGACTAGGCCATTTCTGTTTGCTAATCTGTACATACCAGAGAAGTTAGGCAGCAGCCTTCCCACAGAGACTTGGAGAAGGTGACCCTACTTTTCTCAGTGATTGGATTTCAAAAGGATGTCTCCCAAGTTTTTGAAAATGACATCTTTGAGCTACAGGAGAATTAACATCTCAAAAAAGTAGAGAAAATGTTTACAATTGCTAGTTTCTAAAGAAATGCTCTAAGAAAATGGAGTCCATGGACCTATAGTCAGGAAGAAGTTGAACTAAAGTTTAGTTGAGTTGAGGGAAATATTAAAGATTTCTTGGCCAACCCTAAAGGAGGAAAAAAAAAAAAAAGCCATGATTTTTTTTTTGTTTAATTATGCTAGAGAAAATGTTCAGAAAGGACCAAGTCCCTAAATGAACAACATTTTTAATTAGATGAACTAGGCTTGACTTTTTTAATTAGAAAGAGTTGTTTCCAAATTTAGATATTCAAATGATTATCAAAAAATCTGCAGTGTTTCAGTAAACAGACCTGCTCAAATCCCAGACTTTGTGTGATTTCCACAGAATATAGTGAATTTTTACTTGTCACACAGAATCTTCATCTTCATGTGTTTTTAAAATAAGGTTGCCAAAAGAAATATATTCTCACTGATGGAATTTTTTGTAAAGCTAGGCATATGCACTAATATTTATATTATTCTTCCCAAATATACACACACATACACAATTCTTTATATTTATTTACTATCTTTCTTTTGTTAATTTACTTTCATCAGTCATAACTGAAGTCTTATACAATTCATTCTGAGTCATTTCATTCCCTTCTAGTTCTTTTATTATTGATGTGTATACTACTTTTCAACCCCAGTGAAGTCATTTTTAAATTAGGAAACTCTGTTACAAGCAATATCTTCCTTGATCATAACAATTTGATGTGGACTTATTCTTTGTGCAGATCTAAAGAGGAAAGTAAATTGGAATTTTTCAATTGGTGATAGAGCAACATTGCTGTGCTACACTGGAGACCTGTTTTCAAAGACAGCCAAGAGATTTAGGTACCCTGCACCAATTCAATTTAGGGGGTCCATTTTAGGAGATTTGTTTACTCCAAAAGGGAATTGGCTACCAAAAATAATGGGATGCCTGCAAAATGGCCAATATTTCTCATAGTATTGAGTGAGGTTTTAGCTTGACAGAAATCATGACATGAGAATGTTCTATATTACCTTTCTATTTGTTTGTTTGTTTGCTTTCCAGTCACCTCAAATATGATTTAATTGATTTGTACAAACATAACACAAGTTACAACTTATATAGAAATATAGATAGGGAAAGTATAAATAAAAGTCTATGAAATTTAGGGGGTTTATTGTGGTACTGAGGATATATTTATATACTGAGAACGGTAACCAAGATCGCCAATTATTTTCTATGAGACAATGCAATTTTTTTATTAGTTAGTGATTTCTTTTTTTTCCCCCAGTGTTTCAAGATTCATTGTTTATCCACCACACCCGGTGCTCCATACAATATGTGCCCTCCTTAATACCTACCACCAAGCTCACCCAATCCCCTCCCAAACCCTCAGTTTATTTCTCAGTGCTCACAGTCTTTCATGGTTTGTCTCCTTCTCTGATTTGCCCCAACTCACTTCTCCTATCCTTCTCCCAATGTCCTCCGTGTTATTCCTTATGCTCCACAAATAAGTGAAACCATATGATAATTGACTCTCTCTGCTTGACTTATTTCACTCAGCATAATCTCCTCCAGTCCTGTCCATTTTGATAGAAAAGTTGGGTATTCAATAAATGGTGCTAGGAAAATTAGACAGCTATGTATAGAAGAATAAAACTCAACCATTTTCTCACATGATACACAAAGATAAACTCAAAATGGATGAAAGACCTCAACATGAGGCAGGAATCTATCAAAATCCTAGAGGAGAACATAGGCAGTAACCTCTTTGACATCGGCCACAGCAACTTCTTTCAAAATATCTCTCCAAAGGCAAAGGAAACAAAAGGAAAAATTAACTCATGGGACTTCATCAAGATCAAAAGCTTCTTCACAGCAAAGGAAACAGTCAACAAAACAAAGAGGCAACCCACAGAATGGGAGAAGATATTCACAAATGACACTACAGACAAGGGCTGATATCAAAGATCTATAAAGAACTCCTCAAACTCAACATGCAGAAAACAGATAATCACATCAAAAAATGGGGAGGAGACATGAACAGACACTTCTCTAAAGAAGACATACAAATGGATAACAGACACATGAAAAAAATGTTCATCATCATTAGCCATCAGGGAGATTCAAATCAAAACCGCATTGAGATATCACCTGACACCAGTTAGAATGGCCAAAATCATTAAGACAGTAAACAACAAGTGTTGGAGAGGATGTTGAGAAAGGGGAACCCTCTTACACTATTGGTGGGAATGTAAGTTGGTGCAGCCACTTTGGAAAACAGTGTGGAGATTCCTTAAGAAATTAAGAATAGAGCTACCCTAAGACCCTGCAATTGCACTACTGGGTATTTACCCCAAAGATACAGATGTAGTGAACAGAAGGGCCATCTGTACCCCCAATGTTCATAGCAGTAAAAGCCACAGTCGCCAAATTGTGGAAAGAGCCAAGATGCCCTTCAACAGATGAATGGATAAAGAAGATATGGTCCATATATACAATGGAGAATTATGCCTCCATCAGAGAGACAAATACAATTTTAAAACTACTTTATGTTTGAAAATCTGAACACTTTGTGCCTTTTCTATCCCTCACCTTGAGGCAAGTTCTAACAAAGTTAGAGGCAAACTTGAGGCAAAGTTCTAACAAGTTCTAACAAAACAAAACAACAACAACAAAAAACCCCCATAAAAACGCCTCCTTTTTTTTTAAAAAGATTGTATTTATTTATTTGAGAGAGAATGAGTTGAAGAGAGAAAGCATGAGAGGGGGGAGGGTCAGAGGGAGAAGCAGACTCCCCACCAAGCAGGGAGCACAATGAGGGACTCTATCCTGGGCCTTCAGGATCATGACCTGAGCTGAAAGTGTTGCTTAACTCAACCAACTGAGCCACCCAGGTTCCCCAAAATCAACCTTTTTCCTTTAGAAAGGAATATTATAATGCAGTGGTTCTTTTCAAAGGGCAAGAAAACATACAATGGAAGTGAAATGATATAACAAAATACATATTTTTTGAGGTGGATTTTCCTCTTCTATTTCTAAAATATTTAAAAAAAATTCTTTGTAAAAGTCAAGGGAAAAAACCCTGACTCTGCCTGTCTCCTTAATTCTCTGGTTGAAGTAAATTAGGGTAAATGGTGGCACCATTCTGGTCTGAACTGCTGTTGTGCCCTTATTGTGGACAAAATCTTCAAGATGTTTTGCACTTACTTGCATGGAGATATTCTAATAAATTGCTTATTATGGTAGGCAAACCACCAGCTTATATTAACAAAGTTAAACTCTATAAATTTCAACAACCACATTTATGTAGCAATAATGTAGTAGAACCCAAAAGATCATTTTATTAACGTGTTCATTCTAGTTAACTGACATAGATAATATATCCTACAAAAGTGATTTGCTTGAAATACATGGAATAAATTGATATGATAAGCCATAATTTAAAGAGATGGTTATCATATCTCTTTTCTCCTTTCTCTGTGTGACCATACTTGAAATAATCAGATTAAAGTTCCCAGACCAATGTAATATTTTATAAATGTAGATATCTGAATGGGGAAATGGGTAACAACCAAACTGATTAGAGAATAGATTGGAACTCCATTCCAAAACAGTGTGATAACACAGTCAGATCTTTAGGTTAAGAGGAATAAGATTCTATTAGAGTTTTTTGAAGTCCTGATTATAAAGTCACTACATTAAATGCTCAATTATTTGATGACTTGGAGAGGCAATAATACTCTATAATTTCAATCAGTTTTTAGTACGAATCATGCAATTATGGATATTTACAAAATCATGTGTGTTTGTGTTGTGTGTTTGTGTTAAAGTTATATATAATAAGTTATAAACACATGTGCTAGTTATAAAATATGAAAATAAAATGAACACTTTGAAACCACTACATAAACTCAAAGTTAGAATATTCATTACCAATATTTGAAGCTACCCATGTGTTTCTCCCATATTTATGTCTTTTATTTTCAAAAGTAACCAATATTTTGAATTTTATGAATGTCAGTGTTCTACTTTTAATGAGCTTTATAAAAATGGCCCCTCACTCAAACTTTTTAGATTTTCTTCAATCAAAACAATTATATTTCTGGAATTTATCCATTTTGCTTAATGCATAAATAGTCCATCCATTTTCAGTGCTGTGTAATATACCATTCTGTGAATGTTACAAGAATTATGTGTTGATTTACCTCTCCATACATGATCCCTACAATATGTGTACTACAGAGTCATAGACTGGATTATCTCAACATTTTTGTTCTAACAAACAGTGCAACGATAAATATAACAGTAGATTATGTTGTATATTACTGTACAATATATTATATGTGTAAATTATCCTGCATATTCCCACATGAAATTGTTTGGTCTCAGGTTATAACCATACTTGAAATTATAAAATACTGCTCAACTATCTTTCAGAGCATCTGAATATATTTTACTCATACTCAGAGATATAAGAGTTTCTTTTATTTTTTATTATTTGGCAGAGAAAGACACAGTGAGAGAGGGAACACAAGCAAGGGGAGTGGGAGAGGGAGAAGTGGTCTTCCCACTGAGCAGGGAGCCCAATACAGGGTTCAATCCCAGGACCCTGGGATCATGACCTGAGCCAAAGGCAGATGCTTAACGACTGAGCCCCCCAGGTACCCCAAGATATGAGTTTCTATTGAAATTCCGTTTTTTTGCAATGTGACAAGCTATTCTGAGCATTATTCCTACCAAACCAACTCAAAATACTTAACAAAAAAAATATTTTTGTTATTTAAGAGAAATAAATAACTGACAAGATAGTGAGGAGTTACCAGGCTACAAATTAAGAGAAAGCTAAAAATCAGAGAGAAAAGGACTTCTTGAACCCCTTTATATGTAGTATAGTTGTCAATTGAAACAAACAAAAAACTTCCACAATCTTAAGTTGTGATTTTGATATTTGGAAGTGAGAAAGACAGTAATTAAAACCACAAGACAGGCCAAGGAAGGAATTATTATAATAGCAATGCTCACATTAAGCTGAGTCACTGTAGGGTCATACCACTATCATGAGTAAGAGAAAAATCTACCCTCTTCCCCAACAGTGTCACACAAGAGGTAAAAAGAAAAGAAAATCCTTTAGTACTAAGCAAAGCAGTAATCAGAAAGGAAATACTTCTTCAGAAGTTTTCATAAAGTAGTCACTCTGTGGATTTGGAGACCAAATCTCACACTTTGAATTAAAAATACTAGACTGGTAGTGGCATTTCACATGGAGAAGTAAGTAATCATAGGAAGTATTCCTATAGGAAGTCATTTTTATTTTTTACCATCCCAGATAATTTGATAGGAATATTAAGAAGGAAATCAAATAAAAAATAACACAATAAGAAAACAAAATGTCAGGAGCAATGCAAATGAAAAATATCTACAGCTGAAACACACCCATAAAGATATTAGACAGGAATTGTAAGATACACACACACACACACACACACACAAACACACACACATTTTAATATATTTTTAAAATAAGTACAAGTTTGAAAATATCTTCAAGGACATGGAAACAAAACAGATATGAAAAAAATCAAAGGAACTTCTGAAAATAAAAATTTAATTAAAACTATATAAAAAATAGGGGCATCTGGGTTGCTCAGTCAGTTGAGCATCCAACTCTTGATATCAGTTCAGGTCTTGATCTCAGGGTTGTGTCTTCCAGCCCCATGCTGGGCTCCATATTGGGCATCAACCTTACTTAAAAAAAAAAAAAATGGAGGAGGTGCCCAGGTCACTCAGTCATTTAAGCATCTGCCTTTGGCCCAGTTTATGATCCCAGGGTCCTGGAATCAAGCCCTGCATCAGGCTGCCTGCTTTTCCCTCTCCTCCTGCTCCTCCCCACTGCTTGTGCGTGTGCTCTCTCTCTCTCTCTCTGTAAAATATTAAATAAAAATCTTTAAAAAACTAAATAAAAGATAAGATTTTAATGGATGAGTCAAACAGCTGGTGATTATTAGCTTCAGCTGAAGGAAGAATTAGAGAGCCAAAAGTTCTATCAGAAAAAATAATAATCAAGACTTAGCACAGAAAAACAAAAAGATAAAATGATGAAAAAAAGCAGAAGAAATACAAAAGATATAATAAGGTCTCATATAAGTTGAATAATATTTTAGCTATATAAGATTCCATAAAATACATTAACAAATTAATTTCACCTGTTTCTTTTTAATTTATTGTCAATTTTACAACTATAAAATGTAATATTACAGATATAACTCCCTTACATTTCCTTAGAACGTTTGGTTTAAAGCTGCATTACCAGATGTATTTAGTATTCAGCCCACTGTGAATAATTCACTGTGTTCTGAAAACCTCAGTCTCCTAGAGATTTCTTGGGAGTCAGCAATATGTTCATATATTTTTGTATTTGACCAAGGACTACATCATGCTAAGAAAGAAGGTAGGGAAGATATATAAGAATATTTAATCTAAAATACTACCAAATATGAATATCCTCAAAAGTTGTCATTTGTTTTTATTTCAATGAGGTTTTCTTCAAGTATTCGTGATTGGTATCTTCTATTTCCTATGATACACAGCTAATCACTTACCCTTTCTTTGTATTAATTTTGTGACTTGTAGGGAAAAAGTTGGGGTCCAGATCATCTTAAGTTATGCCTCTAAATCTAATATTTTGTCACTGGTTTAAATTTATCTACAAAATTAGAAGAATCTTAGCAAATAAAAAGCTAAAGATGTTTTTCTGGTATAAAGTTTAATCTACTAAGAAAGGTAAAAGAAACATGTAAAACTATTCTCTGGGTGAAAAAAGAAAAAAAAAGAAGAAGTGAGAAAAAGATGTTTATAAAGGAGAAATGTATTATAGCTTTTTAAGAAGGTGAAAATAACTTCAGTTTTGACATAGGTTTTAAAAAACTATGGCCTAAGAGTAATACTATAAATTTTTTACAGTTCATGATTATAGGAGAAAAGCACACAGTATACTGTGGTATGTGTCCTTCAAAATACTGTAAAGCAATTATCGTAGTGCAGTTTCAGAATTAGAAATGGGCACGTTATTGACATTCACAAATCTAGAGAAACATTACATGCAAATGGAATAATAAAAGGCATATGATACAATAATATAGTTAGAATTCTTAGAATATATTATGCCTACTCTCACAACTACTTATGGTTTTATACTATTATTCATCATCTATAAATTATTTTATGTCAGGGAAGTAGGAGGAAAGCTGTCACTATATTTTTTAGGGAAAAAGATGAATTTCCTGACAAGACAATCTGTATCTATAATTTTCTATCTTTCTGTATCTTTTGCATCTACATAGAACTGTTCATACCTTCAGATAAAAGGCAAATATGTATATATATACATATATATAATTTTATCTAGTTACTAAAGTGTTTAAAAAATTTTAATTTTATTGAGGTCACTTTTTCCTTACAGTTAAAATAATAATATTTTCTGTTCTACAACTGAGATGTTTTACTAAATTCATTTTCATTTTTACCACATATACCACTCATCCACCCCAGGTGTAAAATTGATACATTTAAGCAGTTTAAAATTTGTGATAATGTAAAACATGTTTTAAATATAGTTAATTTGTAACATACTGCATACAGTATTTTTTAAAAAGAAAGGTATATTTGATTAGATTCATACTTCATATTATATTTTAGCAGAAACTTTAAAAATCTCATAATATGTAGCAAAGAAAAATATAATAAAGATTATCAGTTATTCATTACAAATGATAAAATCATTGTTTCAACTATCAAGATTTTTATATATACACAGGCAAAAAAAAAGGACTTGATAGATTTACATATGTCCCACAGTTTTCAAAAGCACATTTGTATCATTCCATTAAGAATTCTGAGACAACCAGAGAACATTCAGGGCAGTAAAAATTAAATCTCAGGAACAAAAGAAGAGCTTGTTCTCATAATCAACTTTTCATACTAAGGCATTTCAGAGAGTATTGATACTATCTTTATTTTCTTTATTTCTGTATGCTTATAGATATGACATTTCTATAAGAAAGAAACTAATAAAATGTTTACCACTCCCTTGCCTTTATTCTTTACATGATGAGTTGTTTTAAAATAATATGTCATTGTGATTTGGCGCAGTAATGACTTTGACTCTGATAATTTTTGACTAATAAAATAGCTCAGCTTTATATACATATGTGTATGTATATATGATAACATACTTCTACAATTAAGAAAGGTAAATTCATTTAGATACTGAGATTATCCATTTGCTACCATTTTGTATTTATGAGTATTTTTTCTTTTTTATCTCCCCTTTTCCATGTAATATTGTGAATTTTGACCATCAACATAAATGACCGAAAATGCCAAAATACAAGCTATAAATCTCTAGAAGAAACCCGGGATATTTACTGAAGGGGAAAAGTTTGCTGCAATGAGATTATTTTCACTCCTTCTTTCTCTTTCAACTAAGGAAGCAACTATAAATCTTTTAAATTCTCAGTGAGCTCCAAGATTAGAACTAAGGTAGAATTCATTCTTTAAAATAGTGTGAATGTCACACAATTATGGTTTCCATTACTCTCTGGTACTTCCTGGGGATGACTTAGGTGACTGAAGCAAATAAACCTACCTTAAAAAATATGTAAGATTTATGGTGGAGTTGGGAAATTTTTAAGATTCTAGGGGGGGATAAGCTTTTTTGGTAGAAAAATAAGCAGAAAAAAATGAATGCAGAGTCAACGGAGAGATCAGAGTATAAATTTAGATTTGAAATTTAGAGCTGCAGTTCTGCAATGCTTGCCTGGTAGGCAGGTCTTAGAGAAACTTGGATCCAGCTGCCTCTGAAACTCCAAGTTAAATCCCCACATGAATGTCTCTCGCAAGTGGTGTGATGGTACAAGTGCATCTATGTGGGCTATTGCATTTGGACAGTATGAATGGTATTGATATTCCCAGATGACCACTTTGATTCCAGCTGCATATCTTGCAACTTTCTTTGCTTTTATCTCTAAAAGAGTTACAGTATGAAGTGGAAAAACCATTTCTTTGGATGTCACTGAAATAAATATATTTTAAGTATAGAAGCAGACCTTTCCTGTTATACTTAAAGAAGCTTTAAAGGTTCCCAAAGTTTTAATGGAAAACAAAAATTTATGTCTGCCTTCTTTGGGTTACTGCCAAACAGGATAATAGAATTGACTTGGTTGATAGTACTAAGGTTCATAATTTATTGTGAAACAAATATGTGACATCAATAAAACAGAAAAAAAATTGGCAACTTTTAAAAAGCTTTAATGGGTAATAAAAGCTTTTCTTCCATGAGCTTTTTCCCAGACCCATTCTTCCATTTTCTTTCTTTCTTTTTATTTTATTTTATTTTATTTATTCCTTTGACAGACATAGAGTGAGAGACAACGACAGGCAGGGGGAGGGGCAGGCAGAGGGAGAAGTAGAAGCAGGCTTCCGGATGTAGGGCTTAATCCCAGGACCTTGGGATCATGACCTGAGCTGAAGGCAGATGCTTAACCTACTGAGCATCCCAGACTCCCCTCTTCCATTTTCACTTAAATAATTTCCCTTGAATCAAACCAGAAAAGAAAGCAACTCAAATCCAGGATATTTCAAGGTATTCTTTATATCTTTCTGTATACCCAAGAGCAAGCTGAGTGATATGAATTTCTCCTATAAGTCATTAAATTCCAGTCAACTCTTCCATTGAGAATTAATACCTCTGTTAGTCTTGCAAATGAAGAAGGATCTCTATTAAATTATCTTTTCCAAATTGATTTTGTCAAATAAGGAAAGCAAAGGAAATAACACTATAATATTTGTTTCTTCTATTAAATATTGATACATTGAATTGACAACTGCAATATCTTCAAAAAATATCTATCTAGACTTAGGATCTTACATCTATATGGTGCATAATTTAAGATTTAATTTAGGCAAATAATATATTCGGCCTCAAATAGAATCAGACTTCTTTTCAATTTGTTTTGTCTACTACATCAATAATGCAATCGTTGTTATAGAAAGACCTGAAACCACCTATATGTTCATATTTGTGCATAATGCTTTTCAGATTTCCTCAATGAATTGGAGGATGAATATGTTACATGGTCCTTCTAATACTAGATAGACAAGAGCTGAAGAGTATTTTTGAGTATAAATTTTTTTTGTCCCACCTCTTAAAATAAGAATAGTGGCATTGATACATTATGTCATGTATTAACTTAAAATGGATGTAATAGCAATCATATATTTCATACAAATAGAGTACTTTAAACCTTCTAATAATTAAATACTCCATACTATGTGGTAGAGATTATGCAGATTCTCCACTAGGTACTTGGGTATGATAATCCACATTCTGTTTCTGGAAGCAGTGTACTCTATGCAATGCAACACAATGATGATGAAAATAAATTTTAAATATAATCTAATGGGAATTCAAGGTATAGCATGGAAAACATAGTAAAAAATATTGTAATATATTTGTATGGTGACCAAAAACTCTAACAGCAAAGAAATAACAGAGTGAAAAGGCAATCTAAAGAAATGTTTGCAAACCATATATCCGATAAAAGGGTAAGATCCAAAGTATATAAGGAATTTCTAAACAATAACTACTAAACTTCCAAACAACAATTACTAACCCAATTTTTAAAATGGATGAAGGATCTAAATAGACATTTCTAAAAAGAAGACATACAAATGGCCAATAGGCACAGGAAAAGATGCTCAATGTCACTAACCATCAGAAAAAGGCAAATCAAAACCACAATAAGATATCACCTCACATCTTTTAGAAAAAGAAAGAGACAGAAAGAAGTGTTAGTGAGGATGTGGAGAAACTAGAACACTTGAACAGTGTTGGTTAGGATGCAAATTAGGAAAACAACGTGTAAGTTTCTCAAAAAATCAAAGATAGAACTTTCATATGATCCATCAATCCCTCTTCTGAATTTTACCTAAAAATATTAAAATCATTATCTTGAAGAGCTATCTGCAATACCATATTCATTGCAGTATTACTCACAATAGCCAAGATGTGGAAACACTTCAATGTCCATTGACAGATTAATGAATAAAGAAAATGTGGTATATATCTCAATAAAACTGGGAAAAAATATAATGCCGAAAAAAACAAAGAAAATTTGATGTAAACATATGATGGAATATTACTCAACCTTAGAAAAGAAGGAAAGTCTACAATTTCTCACAATATGGATGAACCCAGAGGACATTATTTTAAATTAAATAAGCCAGTCATGGAAGGACAGAAACTGTAGGATTCCATGTATATGGGGTGTCTAAAATAGTCAAACTTATAGAAGCAGAAATTAGAATGGTGTTTCCCGGAGCTGGGGTAGGGGAACATAGAGCGTTGCTATTCAATGATTATAAAGTTTCAGTTACACAACATGAGTAAGTTCTAGAGATCTGTGATACAGTATCATGCCTATAGTTAACCATAAAACTGTACACTTAAAAACTTTAAGAGAGTAAATGTCATGTTACATGTTAACACAATTTTTAAAAAGTAGACTAATCTCTAACAATTGAAGAATTTTACACACTCTTTTCCCCATCCTCCACTGGACAATAGATACACCTTTAGAGTAAAAACAAAGATGGATTCTTCCATTAGGTCCAAGATCTTCAAAATGAAAATAATTTTTTTCTAATATTTTCTCCTTAGAGATTAATCTATTATCTCTTGCTTCCTGGAACTCAAATTAATTCTTGTCATATATGCACTGTATAATACATGCATAAGTGAAATTTAAATTTATAAGCCCTATTTGTGGACTTAAAGAGTGAGAGGAAAAAATGGCTGTTCTGCAATTAAATAAGTTATTAAGAAATTGTGCTTCAAATTTTAGAAAAGACTTTCATTTAAATGTATGGCCCAGGAAGCTTATTTTTGGTAATTTTACATAACATTTAAACAATATCTACCATGAACCTAGCATGCTGACAAGACAGCTGTCCTCATCTTCATCCTCTCTTTGTACTGCCGGCTGCAGAGACTATTATCAAGGTCAGCAATGAGTTTCTCTGAAGAGTCTTGGCAAGTTAATGGACCCCTTCCTTCAAAATCAAACACACAATAAACCTTGAGGGTTTAGAAAAACAGTTCTAAATGTGAAAAGCATTTTAAGTGTAGAATGAGCCACTCTTCTTACTTTATCCTAAATTAACAGCAGCCCAGGATTACACAATAATAAAGCAAATGGTGATTATCTCAATTCAAGGTTGCCCTAAAGCAAATGCTTGTGTTGGCCACAATTTTGTCTTTAATTTCAGAAGCAGGAACAAAAGAAACGAGGTATAAATTAGAGCCTAGGTTCAAACTAAGAAATGAGTACCTTTAAATGAATAGGAGTTGTTCCCGTGTACTTACCAACCGCAGCTACACCCCTACACCCCTACTTTTTATTTTCCGCAAATATCTAAAATTGGCTCTTTGCTGGGGCGCATGGGTGGCTCATTCAGTTGGGCCTCAGTGTTCAGCTCAGGTCATGGTCCCAGGGGCCTGGGATCAAGGCCCGGTCCTTGCTGAGCTCCCTCCTCCATGGAGAGTCTGCTTCTCCCTCTCCCTCTTCCTCTCCCTCTGTGGCTCCCTCTGCTTGTGCTCTCTCTCACTCTCTTGCTCTCACTCTCAGTCTTTCCATATCAGATAAATAAAGTACAATCCTTAAAAAAAAATTTTAAAAATTAAAATTGGCTCTCTGCCTTTTTTTTTTTTAATTTATTTATTTGTCAGAGAGAGAGGGAGAGAGAGCAAGCGAGCACAGGCAGAGTGGCAGGCAGAGGGAGAAGCAGGCTCCCTGCTGAGCAAGGAGCCCTATGTGGGACTTGATCCCAGGACGCTGGGATCATGACCTGAGCCGAAGGCAGCAGCTTAACCAACTGAGCCACCCAGGTGTCCTGGCCCTCTGCCTTTTAAAGGGTTAGCTCTTCCTCATTGGTCATGATGGTTTCTTTGCTACTTACTATACACTATTTCTAAGAAACTCCCTTCTCTCCCTGCCTTGCCTAATGTTAAATTCAAGCAGATTAAACTCACTTTTTCACAGAGAGGGCCAGTATCATCAAAATGAAGTAGAAGGATCATTTTAAAGTATTTTTAAGCAGGAGAATGTATGTATACCAGGAATCAGGCTAAATAGATTTCATACACTTTGAAGTGATGACTGTGAGAATCAAGTAGGTTTCATTAGAGGCATAGATGCTTCTGTTATGTGCTCTATGATGCATCTTTAAGGGGTATATTTCTCCCCTGGAAAGGTTTGTAAATAGACTTTTCTTTCTCTCACTCACATAACAATTTTGACATTATGCCAGGATTTCAAACAAACAAGAAAGACAGGATCTGGAAAAAAAATCACATACCCATAACTGTGAAACCCCGGAATGTTAGCAATATTGTTAAATCCATAACAACATCCTGTGCCATTCAAATGCACCTAATTTATTCCTTCCAGGATGTGGTTTATAACTAGGCTTTTCTCTATTAATTGATAAATAGCCGTACATGTGAAAGAATAAAATATGAAAAAAAAGGGCTTCATATTGCCAGATAAAATTAATCAACATGGCTCAAGATGAGGGTGAGTCATGGAAATAAGTCCTTTCATAAAAAAAAAAAATCCTTCACTGAAGTTAATGGAAATTGTGTCCCTATTTATGGTTAGGGTTTCATTCTGGCTGAATCTGATTGAGCAGTGGAACTAGACAACGATATCACATTGATGTGCCCTCCTTTTAGTCAGAGAATAGTTTTACTTATTACATATTACTAAGAAATATGAAAATCTTTATTCTATTCAGAAAAAAAAATTAAACCATAAGAGGCCACTGGCTATCTATTTTGTTCACACGGTCATTGAGTCCCTACTCGCCAGCTTGATTTTTTATGTTACAGAATGATTAGAAAACCAGGTTAATATTTTAAGTTCTTAAACATTTTGTCATTTCAAGTCTTACCTGGACTGAGCTTTAAAGGAGAGTCTCCCAAACTCTGAAGTACAAGCTTAGGTATATAATTTGTAACTTGGAAAATATTTGTTTCCTTAACCATGGGATTTCCTTAGTAAATGAAACATATTTTGGCTACGTTAAAGAGTTTATTGCTCTTTTGTTTTTTGTTTTTTCCCCCAGAGTTATTTTGAATACCTTTGAGAGCTGATTGAAGTCTGCGTATGTTTTCTTAAATATATAGTAACTATAAATTTAAGTAATTACTTAACAGAGACACTACTTTCTGGCAGAAATGCTTATTAGATAATACATGAACCTTTTTTTATGGCAACCGTATACCTTCTAAGTTGATATAAAAGTATTCTATCTCCATCCATACTTTATTCTGTAGGTTACTTCTAGAGGCATTATTGAGTGCAGAGGTCCCATGGCAATTTGAATTCTGAATATTAATAAAAACATAAATTGTTGGAATTTTTTTATTAGAATCGACTTCAAGGTTTAAAAAAAGAGAGTGGTGTACACAAATCAGAAGTTTATTTTTCACATAAAAATTTGTGTAGTCAGTCTAGGGCTGGAATGTTACTTAATAATATCAAATGCATAGGCTCTTTTTTTCTTATTACTCTATCAAAGGACCTCATGGTTCAAGATAACTGTTTCAGTTCCACCCATCACATCTGCCTTTTAACCAGCAAGAAAGAAAGAGAAAAAAAACTCAAGAGACATGAACATAACTTTTATTTAAGGATACCTATCCGAATCTGTATATATCTTGTATAGCTATTCTGTTCTCAGACTCTAGTTATCTGATTTTGCCTTGCTACAAAGGAGACTGAAAAATATACACTACATCTATCACTTAAAAAGTAGATTGCATCTATTACCATAGAAGAAAATTAATATGGATTTGGGGGAGGAATATGGATTTCTGCTACAATTGGTATACCCTATATCTTACTTAGGGAAAAAGCCCAATTTGCATTGCCAAAATCCCCCCAACCATGTTAAATGCACATTTGTAGGGAATTTGTAGCTATTACTGTGATAGAATTATTATCAAAGTCAATGGCAGTTTTCAAAATGGTTATCAGTGACTTCCTGCTGATCATGGCTCATCAGTATCTGCTGTGTGAAAAAAATTCTGACACATCCTTCTGTTGCTGATATGTGCTGGAATAATTCACAACTAGCCATATTGAAGGTAAGTTGATAAAGATACGTCCAACCACAGGAAGCTTTGTCCATATGCAAATGAGAAAGCAAAGAGTAAAATGGAGGATGAGCTAAAGGTGAAAACATTCCATTCCTGCTGGAGCCTTTCCGGAAAGTATACTGAGGAGGTCTCAATCTGCCACTCACTACCTTCTTAGTTTCACCATTCTAACACAATATAATTAATCTTTGTTGTAAAGCCTACCTCTCTGTCATTTATATAATCCACTGTTAATTCTACTTTTTGAAATTTCCATTTAGGAAACTGATTCCTGGTGTTTTCTTAAGATCTTTGCTGCAGTATCCTAATTCACTGATGTCTTCCTCATAAAAATGTGTGTGTGTTATGATGAGTTTTTTATTTTAAAAAGAAGGTGATATTTTGAGACATTAGTCTCTTTTGGTAACCTTGTATCTTTTCCTTTATTTTATCCCCATTGAAACAAGTTGGTCAGCATGTATTTATTGCCTCAGGGAATGAATATAGCAGGGCAGAAACCTGAAACTCCTGTAAGACATCCTGGCTTTACTTTCAAAAAGCTTAGGCCTTAGGGAGAGGAAAGGGACTTGCTGCTGTAGACAAAACATCTTGTCCATAAACATAGGAAGAAGATTGCAGGGCATGGAGAAAACATATATCTTAACCAAAAGCAGAAGGGAGAGAACAGTTTCTTTCGCCCAACTGGAAAGATGTTCCCTTGGGATTGCAGTAGGGTTTCATCTGTGTTCTGCTCTCCTGCAGTGCTGTAGTGGGTGCAGAAATGTCTGAACATCACAAGAGCAGTGGGCATGGAGCCCATGCTCCCTTCAGCATTAGGGAGGTTGGCCAGAACCCAGTGGGAAATGTGATGATGCAGGTGCTGCTCTGTGAGGCTTCCTTTTCCCTGAGCACCGCTCATAAGAGGAAGAGCTCTTGGACCTGAGTCAGGCTGCCTGAAAGGAGAAAGTACTCAGATGAAAGTTTGTGGGTAGTGGTAGGGCTCATCCCTAAATGTCGTGGCATGTACAAGCATTCCAGAATCTTAAAAAGCATCTGTAAAGGGAGAAACTCGAGTAAGGACCAGAGTATAAAGGTTCTAAATAGAAATTAATTTGTAAAGAAAATTACAGTTATTCACATCTGTATTAAAGAGGATCAGTCTGTTTATTGTCTTGCTTAAACTTTTGACAGCAGTCAGGTTTTTGCAACTCTTATATTTATGTGGGTTTTTGACTTTTTATTTACTTCTTTGTTTGTTTGTTTTACTTCTGCTGTTACCTCTCCCACTATCTGCAAAATCGCCCACCACATGCACATACTCATAAATGGGCCAGTGGTTTTTGTGTCACTCCCTGGTTTACCTTGGAATTATCACATCTAGGAATTGAAAGGTAATTTGGATTCCATCTCATCCAATCTGTTCCTGACATACCGATATTTTTTAAAATTTTCTAGTAATTCATCATCCAGGCTCAGCTTGAATTCATTTAGTTATGTGGATTATACTATCCTTAGTGCTCCTTAGTGGTCTAGCTAATTTACAAATTGCTTCAATTTTTTCAAATGGTCTTTATTTGTTTTAATCAGTCATCAGTTACTTTCTCTTATTTGGCAACAACTAAGCAGTCAGATTATCTGTTCCATGTGTCTTTTGACATGTTTTTTTAGCATCTCAAGATAGCTATCATTTCTCTTTCAAGGCTACTCTTCCCCGTGCTAGAGATCACAATTTATTCCAACTCATACCGCATATGGCAGGTTGAAAAATCCACTTATCATTATGATCATTTTTCTCAAGAACTCCAGCTTTTCCATGTCAGTTTTAAAGCACTGATGCAAAATTAGGTACAAAACGCTGAGTCTTCTTGCCTGAAGATGTTGAGGTCTGCCAAGGTAACTGAAGATCACTTTCTCCTTGTAGCCCCTAATCACATTATTTCTTCATATGAAACAGGTTTTTACATAAAATTTGTAAGAGATGGAAATGAGGTTGAGTGCTGGCTGTTAGATTTCTTGAGACCACATGACTAAACACAGGGATTGCCCTTGAGCCAAAAGAATGTGTTCACAGGTCCCTGATTAGAGAGCATCTCTGGTTGTCTGATGTAGGAAATCATCTTCTGATATACCCTTGAAGACCTCATAACTGGGGAGCACAACATGTATAAAACCTTTGCATAATCCAAATTAATAAGCTTTTTCATTTAAAATACCAGCACATTCTTCTGATATGTTTGTTGTAGAATCTTTGAAAAATACAAAAAAACATGGGAAAATATCACGACTGCCCAGTGACTGAGGTAATAAACTGTATCAACACATTATTATGAGCTCTCTTGGAGATTTTCCGTACAAATATGAACCCATATCCATTGTTTATAGAACAGAATCATATTTTATCAAATGTTTTGTATCTAATTTTATTTTATTTTTCTTTAAAGATTTTATTTATTTATTTGACAGTGAGAGAAGGAATACAAGCAAGAGGAGTGGGAGAGGGAGAAGCAGGCTTCCTACTGAGTAGGGAGCCCCGTGTGGGGCTCAATCCGAGGACCCTGGGATCATGACCAGAGCCAAAAGCAGACATTTAACGTCTGAGACACACAGGCATCCCCCTGTATGTCATCTTAAAATTGCTGTCATGAGGGGCACCTGGGAAGCTCAGTCAGCTAAGCATCTGCTTTTGGCTCAGGTTATGATCTCAGGGTCATGGGACTGAGTCCCATGTAGGGCTCCCTGTTCGGTGGTCTGCTTCTCTCTCTCCCTCTGCCTCTGCCCCTGACTCATGCTCTGTCTCTCACTCCCAAATAAATGAATAAAATCTTTAAAAAATTGCTGTCATAGCATTTAATTATATAGAAATGTAATAATTTACTTCATCAGTTCCCAAATGGAAGATATTTAGATTGTTTTAGGTTTTGCATCTGTAGAAAGAAAAATTTCTTACTTTAAGATGAAATTGGTTAATGTTTGCTTAAGTCTCTAGAAAAGAAAGAGAAATTTCTATCAAGGAAGTTTTCTTTATCAAGGGTGAGGTGAAGAAAGATACAGAAAGAAAGTCAGTGGGCTAAACGTTTGAGTGCTGGCTTAAAAGTATCCATATTTAGAATTCCTGATTTTTAAATTTTTTTACTTTTGTACTGTTATTGTTTGTGTTATTCTCGGAGTGCTTACAACACTGACTCCATCTTTGGCCTCCATCTTGTCCATGACTATGGAATGATCTCTCCTGGGCCTATGTGTCCCAGGCCCAGTGGAGGTTAATGTATGTCCTGACTGGAATTCAGGAAGGTTCAGAAGATGCTACTTGAGATAACTAGCCGAGATCCTCTAGCACACAGATAGCACCAGTTTAGATAAGTATCTTTTACCTCACCACAATGCCCCTAGCTCTATAAAAGCTGTGGGTTAAGGTCCAGACTTGGTGGAAAATGGGCGCAAAGAATAGCCGAGTACCCTCTGGATCACTGCCTGAACTCTGCTGTAGGTTACCCTGATAAAACTGTGTGTAAATGGTGTGGAGTGGCTGGGTTTGTCTTTCAATTATAAAATGCCTTCTCCTTTAGAGGATATTACACTGATTCTCCTTCACCTTCTAACAATTATTAAAAAGAATTTGCTGTTAATAAATAATTATGGTTATCTAAGTCAACTTGTTTTTTTAATAGCCTGGAAATTATAATCTAGAAGGTGTCTAGTGGAAACCAGTTTCATGAAAAATTATATATGTACACACACACACACACACACACATATATTTTACCTCATATGACTACCCCAAATGCACACACTTGAGAATTCATTACTGACCCCTGATCTCTTTATGTGGGTGGTACTTTATACATAATTAGTGAAGGAGATCTTTAGGAAAAAACATGGTTTAATTTTTTTTTTAATTTTTACCTATTTTTTATTTTATTAACATATAATGTATTATTTGCTCCTGGGGTACAGGTCTGTGAATCATCAGTCTTACATAATTCACAGCACTCACCATAGCACATACCCTCCCCAATGTCCATAATCCAACCACCTTAAATCTACTTCCCCACCCCCCAGCAACCCTCAGTTTGTTTCCTGAGATTAAGAGTCTCTTATGGTTTGTCTCCCTCCCTGGTCCCATCTTGTTTCATTTTAAACATGGTTTAATTTAAAGGACTCTTTCAATTTTTCTTTTGAAAATTAGGTTGCTTCTCAGTCCAGTGGGAAGATGTCTGAAAGCAGATCATTTATTCCATCTACATATAGATCCAGTTCTTGATTTTCTAAATCTTTGTAAGATTTTATCAAATGTTGAACCAAAAAAACCACATAATTTTCCCAGGGTATACAGAAGAGAGTGAATTTGTAAACAGGAAACCAAAAGAAAAGAATTTAAGGCAATCTTTCATTTCTTATAAGTGCTCATTCTCATTTTTGGCAAGGAAATGATAAAAATGAAAATAATTCACATTCAGACATGGAAGTTTGGTTTGCTTGTGTAGATTTTTCACAACTAAGAAAACACAACTGTTGCTTTTATGTCTCGGAAGAATAACACCAGTTCTTTATTGAGCACAGAAATTCTACTCCCAAAATATTGTATTTTGCACTTTCAGAACTTGTTAGTGGTTGCAAAGTGCTTTTATGTATTTTAACTTACTTGATTTTCATGAGAATGTATAGTGCTATGATTTTTGGTGAATGAAGTCAGTAAACAGTCACTGGTAAAAATCACAAATGGACTGATTAGCATGAACAATTTTTATTTTACACTTAAATTTGAGCTAATGAACTGAAGTATAGGATACATTCATATGGAAATAAGTTAAAGGACTCTGAGATTGTATCTCTGAGCAGAACAAGGACTATCAACTGGAAAATACAATTTATATCTCATAATGTATTTTATGGATTCAAAATTTTAGATAAATTTTAGATGAAAACTCAGTCTTGTGATCATCTTTAGGGTACATACTAGGAAGTACTTATTGGGAAGACTTTATCTGTTATGTTACATAAGAAAATTGTAGTGATACAGTAAAGTAAATCATATGTGTCAATATATTAGGGCTGTACTAATTTTCTAGGTTTCCTGGAAATATGCATCTAACTAGAGAGTATTTTCTCACTTTAAAAAGGCTCAAAATTTTTGTTAGGACAAGGAAACCACTATGCCTTCCATGTTTCTATCTAGGCTGTTCTAAATGAGTTGACTCCCCAGGAAGGAAAAATATGGGAAGAAGTTTCCAGGCCTCAGGAATAGCATGTGTAAAGACTGTTCCTCTCTGGGGTGAGAGCATGTGCAGACTGGAGAGCATTTCAGGTGACGTCAAGGACTGAGCACCAAAGGGTTTTCACGTGAAGGAGGAAAGGTCCATGAACATGCCATCTCCTGTGAATTTCAAATAGATTCCTCTAGCAGCAGTATGGAAAAAAGACTGGAGAGGAACAGGAATGGATGGTCCTGATTCTCCTCCTTTCACAGGTTCAATTTCATGTCAAACCTCACTTGGTCAAAGAACCATAACATTTTGTGTGAGATGATGTTCTAAACCTGTCATCTGTTTCCCCAAAATATTTTTAACGTTACTCCGATCAGTATATTTACTTCATTCTGTTTTCCATATGACCTTTAATTTCCCTCAGTGGGGGGCCATTGCCCACCCCATGGCTAGCACTCTCCATAAGGTTTTTACATTTGTAGAATAAATGTTGAAGAAAAGATAGATTCGATATATTCCCTCAAGAATGGTGTTCAAGAAATAGAGGTGCAACTCATATCATGAGTCTATAATTCTCCACTTCTTTTATGTGACTGATATTATGAGACTGAAAAAAATCCAATTAATTTGGTTGGAAAGAAGGACACTTCTGAAGGAGTTGTTTTGTTAGCTGCTAAAATGGTTGATTAAGTATAATCTACAGTGACCTGCATATTAGAAGTAAATTTGTTTTTTTCCTCTGAAGTTCATTAATCAAGACACAAATTGCTTTAGGGTGACTTGAAAGCTCTAAGAAGAAGGAAGCATATAAAACTTTGATCTGATTTACATATGTGCTCTGATAAACATAATAATAAAATAAAGAAATGGAAAAGAACAAAAGGATATGAAAAAAGACATAAGAAAGAGTCAGATAGATAGGCACATAAAACCCGAGAAGAACCAGACCTAAACAGAGTGGATCACAGAACAATTCATAGAGGTAGAGAGGGGAACAGGTAACTGAGAAGGGGTAATGATTAAGCAGGTGTAGAGATGTTTGTTCTGTTCAACATACCCCTCTTTGACACTCAGTATTTCAGATAGCCATCTGTACACATGGCGGCCATGTGACACCCAAATAGCTAAAAATCCATTCATCTCAGTTTTAAAATGTTCTTTAAATTGAACCTCCAAACGTTTTCCTGAATGGAATAGCCATAGCCAGGTGGAAGGAAGGGATGGTTGGGATACCGTTGTTTTATAACTTTGACTTTCTAAGAACCAACGCTACCTGTAAAAATGTCCAAGTTCTGAAATGATATTTGACATTTTCTTTTTTGTATCTGTTTGGTATAGAACTTGTAAAAGATCAGGAGATTACCCAAAATAAGAAGCAGGAAAATCATTCTAATGACATAGGAAATTGAATAATTTGTCTTTTGGTAGCCATTTTGAGAGTCAGATGAATACGGAGACCAAAATGTCAATGCTTTATATGTAACAAGCATGAGGATATATTTTAGTCCTAAGAATCTTCATTAATATAAATTGGTATATTAGATATTTAAATTGGGATACAAGATATAGAATTTGAGTCTGTAAATTAAAATGTTCTTGTAATTAATTACAATGTTATATTTGCTGATAGATGGATTTTTAAAAAGTTATTAAAAACAAAGAAGTCACAGGCTTTCAAATAATTGATCTCTTCATTGAAAACTTCTTGAAATCAAATTTCTTTAATAAAATTAGATGAAAAATTTAATGATGCTAATTTTCCTTGTCCTGGCTATTTCTGCAATATGTATCCTTAAATTTGCATTGTGTATATATACATACATACATGAATACAAATACACATATATAATCTATGTATACACATGCATATATATTATATATGTATACACATGTATATATATTGTATAGTATACATATATAATATATATTGATAAACTTAGAAAAAATAGCTGAAAATCTATATTAATATTATTAAAGTTATAAGAATGGAAGAAATAAATATACTACTCAGTGATATTTACATGATCATGTGAAACTATTTGGGGAGACAAAACAATGTTAAAATATCTTAATAACGCTACTGTATACATTGTTGCTACTGTTCAGTTCAATTGTGTGGATAAGAAATTTTTTAGAGTACATAATGCAAGTTTATTAAGAGCCAAAAATTCTCTGCATACTTACTTATTTTTTACATTATACTTTTTTTTAAACTTAACCTACTTTAAATCTCTGTGGTTTTTTCGTTTGTTTGTTTGTTTGTTTAGATTCGGGTGCAGATAATAGTTGAGTTAATCACATCTTTTCATTAAAAATTCCCCTTTGTTTTAATGAGTCCTCTTTTTTTATTTATTTATCCAATTCCCTGCATTCCAATTCTATACTCCCTTACAGAACTTCCTTATCCCTAGGTCACTGCTACTCTCCATCTACCATCAATCTAATGTGTTTGATGAGTCTAATGTGTTTGATGAGTATGCATCAAACATACTTGGAAAATATTTGTTGATATTTTCCTACATGAATTTCTCTTTTACATACATGGTATGGTACTAGATATCTTATTCTGATTCTTACTTTCTTTGCTCAGTACTACGTCTGTAACATTTCTTCATATTGCCATATACATATAATCACCCAGTGATAAGCACCCCAAATTTCCCAAATCCATGTATCAAAATGAAATCACTGTATGAAATCCTTATGTATGATCCCTTATAAAATCGTGGGATAATTTTTCCAAGATTTATATTCAGGAGTGAAATTTTTGAGTGATGGAGGATGCATATGCTATTTGATTAAGAATTGTGAGATTGGGGGCTCCTGCGTGGCTCAGTGGGTTAAAGTCTCTGCCTTCGGCTCAGGTCATGATCCCAGGGTCCTAGGATCAAGTCCCGCATTAGGCTCTCTGCTCAGCAGGGAGCCTGCTTCCTCCTCCCTCTCTGCCTGCCTCTCTGCCTACTTGTGATCTTTGTCTGTCCAATAAATAAATAAAATCTTTAAAAAAAAAAGAATTGTGAGATTGCTTTCCAAGACAGCATCACTAATTTAAAGACTGTCTTGCAATGCATGAGAGTTCCTGTATCTGTATATTCTAGCAACACTTGATATTATGTAGCTTTCTAGTTTTTGTCACTATGATGAATTTAATATGATACTCTATTTTACTTTTATTTTTCTCCTTATTAATGAATTTGTACATCTCTTCATATGTTTATTAAATGTTTTGGCTTTCTTTATATTGCTTCTGTTCATCTTATGTCTGTCTTCCTATTGTCAGTTTTAATAGTATATGTATATGGTGGATGTTAATCACTCATCAATTTTGGACATTATAAAATAGGTTTGCACGAACATTGTCATGAACAGGACTCATCGATCTTGGTGAAGTCTGGTACATAAATATATTCATTTATAATTTGTTTTAGGTGTTTGTTTAAAAAGAACTTCTCCATTTTCCATTGACTTTATGTTTACCTTTCCCATTTAGATCTTTAATCCATCTGGTGTCAAATTCACTATACAGTTTTAGGAACAAATTCACTTTTATTTATCTTTATATAGTGAGTCAATCCATCACAATGTCAGTTATAACTTCATAAATTTAGAGGCTCAATTGTTTAATAGATGGATTTTGTGATGGTTATCTCAACTTTTTTTTTAATCTTACCAGCATAGAACACCCACCTTTGTCTCATATACTTTTTTCTTGAGTTCTTTCAGATATTAAATTTATTTTACAACATTCTTTCCCCTGGTATATTTTCTATATATATATTTTTTTTTTCAAACCTGGCCTTTTTGTTTTAATGTGTCTTCTATAGGCAACACATTATTGAATCTTAGTTTAGTTTTATTGTTGTTAAATCCAATAGAAGTCTCTTTCTGTCTTTGATATATTATTCTGCATGCTTTTCTTTTAAAGTGGATGTGTAACTTATATATGTAACTAACTGCCTTGTGCTTTTATTTTTCCCTGAGTTGAAGACTATCTTGTCTGGTGGTAGGCACTGGAAACTGGGGAAAGCCAGACTGTGTTCTTTGTCACTTCTCTGGATCTTAAGAGGAAGGGAAGAATCAGCTTCAGGGCAAAGAAGTCAAGCACAAAAATTTTAGACAAACCCATTTGCTGGCAAAGCACCAAATTTTGGTAAAGGATTTTCCTGTAAAATTTTCAGAAATAAGCAGTAAAGTAAGAGGCAACCTGCCAACCCAAAAGATTTGGATGAGGAGACAGGAATAAACTACATCTCTTATCACTTGATTCTCAACCCAGCAGGGGTTTGGCGCTGTCCTAAAATTATGACTACCTCCTGCCATCTGCCCAACACAATTGACTGCTGCTATTGATTTATATGGAGAAGGAGGAGGAAATAATTTTGTCCCAGCAAAGTTGTGAGAATAAAAAAGTAGAATTTATAACCTCTTTCCAACGGGCTCTGCCACTGTCTCTGGGCCACCCTTGCCCCAGAATGCACCCATCATCCTAGTCCAAGACAGCTTTTGATCTCGGCAGAAGTGTCTCAAAGGTTTTATTTAATTTATCTCCATAGGTTTTTTCTTCTGTAGTCTCTCTTGGGTTGACTTTTGGAGATAAAGCTAACAACATATGCAGATTTGCAATCCTGACATCTACATGAGCCTATTATCAGAAGCATGCAAGTATACTCATTACCACAGGATTTTTCTCCTTTTTACCCCACCATGCACTGATCTTTCATCCTCTGATAGCTATGTACTCCCTCTTTTGGACTGACATCCTTACTCTGTGTCCTTCCCCTCCAATTTAGCGTTTCTGCTCCTCTTACTACTTGACCAAACTCCATTTATCTCCACCCACTGGACTGACTGTAGGATCACATACTGGAACTCCCCAAGGAACACAGCACACAAAGTCTGCTCAGCAAAGAATGGGGAGAAGGACAAGTAAAGGAAAAATATTCCTTCATTTCAATACAGATTCTACTTCCAATATCTTTTTTAAGTTTCAAATTATTTGATGTTGTCTCTAAAGACCCTCTTAGGTGTTGGCCTGTACAAAATTAGTAAAGACATAATTTAGAACATCATAATCTCTAGCATTTCATTTTTTAAAAATAAGTTAATTATGAAAAATGTAATAAAAGTTAGAAAATTAATTAAACTTACATCATCAGCTACATGTGCCTTACTCTGAATGAAGTCTAAATTTATATGGCAAGAAATTATTAAACTTCTAAGAAAATCAAAATGTTAGTAATACATAAAATAGGAATCTTAATGGTTTGATTAATTTTCCTATTCATTTGAAGAATTCAGACTAAAGGCACTTTTATTTTGTTGTTGTTATTGTTCTTATATATTTTTTAATTTAATTTCTTCTCAGTGTAACAGAATTCATTGTTTATGCACCACACCCAGTGCTCCATGCAATACATGACCTGCCTAAAACCCACCACCTGGCTCCCCGAACCTCCCACTGCCCGCCCCTTCAAAACCCTCAGATTGTTTTTCAGAGTCTATAGTCTCTCATGGTTCATCTCTCCTTCCAATTTCCCTCAACTCCCTTCTCCTCTCCATCTCCCCATGTCCTTCGTGTTATTTTGTTTTTGCTCCACAAATTTGTTATGTTCCACAAATAAGTGAAACCATATGATAATTGACTCTCTCTCCTTGACTTATTTCACTCAGCATAATCTCTTCCAATCCCATCCATGTTGATACAAAAGTTGGGTATTCATCCTTTCTGATGGAGGCATAATACTCCATAGTGTATATGGACCACATCTTCCTTATCCATTTGTCCGTTGAAGGGCATCTTGGTTCTTTCCACAGTTTGGCGACCGTGGCCATTGCTACTATAAACATTGGGGTACAGATGGCCCTTCTTTTCACTATATCTGTATCTTTGGGGTAAATACCCAGTAGTGCAGTTGCAGGGTCATAGGGAAGCTCTATTTTTAATTTCTTAAGGAATCTCCACACTGTTCTCCAAAGTGGCTGCACCAACTTGCATTCCCACCAACAGTGTAAGAGGATCTCCACATCCTCTCCAACATGTTGTTTCCTGTCTTGCTAATTTTGGCCATTCTAACTGGTGTAAGGTGGTATCTCAATGTGTTTTAATTTGAATCTCCCTGATGGCTAGTGATGATGAACATTTTTTCATGTGTCTGATAGCCATTTGTATGTCTTCATTGCAGAAGTGTCTGTTCATGTCTTCTGCCCACTTTTTGATATGATTATCTGTTTCGTGTGTGTTGAGTTTGAGAAGTTCTTTATAGATCCTGGATATCAGCCTTTTGTCTGTACTGTCATTTGCAAATATCTTCTCCCATTCTGTGGGTTGCCTTTTTGTTTTGTTGACTGTTTCCTTTGCTGTGCAGAAGCTTTTGATCTTGATGAAGTCCCAAAAGTTCATTTTTGCTTTTGTTTCCTTTGCCTTTGGAGACATATCTTGAAAGAAGTTGCTGTGGCTGATATCGAAGAGGTTACTGCCTATGTTCTCCTCTAGGATTCTGACGGATTCCTGTCTAACATTGAGGTCTTTTATTCATTTCAAGTTTATCTTTGTGTATGATGTAAGAAAATGGCCGAGTTTCATTCTTCTACATATAGCTGTCCAATTTTCCCAGCACCATTTATTGAAGAGTCTGTCTTTTTTCCTCTGTATATGTTTTCCTGCTTTGTCGAAGATTATTTGACCATAGAGTTGAGGGTCCATATCTGGGCTCTCTACTTTCTTCCACTGGTCTATGTGTCTGTTGTTGTTGTTGTTTTTAAATATTTTATTTATTCATTTGAGAGAGAGACAAAGAGAGCACAAGCAGGAAGAAGAAGACTCCCCACCGAGCAGGGAGCCCAACATGGGGCTTGATCCCAGGGCCCTGGGATCATGATCCAAGCCAAAGGCAGACACTTAACGACTGAGCCACCCAGGTGCCTCTGTGTGTCTGTTTTTATGCCAGTACCATGTTGTCTTGGTGATCACAGCTTGGCAGTAAAGCTTGAAATCAAGTAACGTGATGCTGCCAGTTTTCTTTTTCTTTTTCAGCATTTCCTTAGCAATTCGGGGTCTCTTCTGATTCCATACAAATTTTAGGATTATTTGCTCCAGCTTAAAGGCACTTTTAAAACACAGAAAGGCCACTACTGGATTAGTTGTAGATTTAGTCAGTGATTAAGAAAATGCTGGAGTGCATTGTGTTAATCCTATCAGTCATCACTCACTGAAGTATCATTTTATACTGTGGTTTATTGAAACTATGCACCCCTTGAAATGTGTGACTATGAAACATTTAAAAAGCCAGATCTAATTTTTATTTCAAAATATTTAAAGAAAATTATGATTTAACAACATAGTATCTTAAATTAAGAGTAAAAGAAAATGAATAGCTGTATATAACACAGAGTTTGAGATGTTTTTCAAAATAATATAAACAGTCTAGTAAAATGAAAAAGAAGCACATTTTTCTTCTGAGTGTTATGTAAGATACACACAAAAATGATTTAACAAGAGAAACATCCAAGCTGTTTTTATTAACAGACATTGCCAATAGGTTTTCATGTTTTTACAGTTGTTTCCAGAATAGTGATAGTGCAGAGAATAAAAATCAGCAAACATGATGATATATTTTTTAAAAAACCAAGCATGTTCTCAATGAAATTGCAAAGTCTTTTTGGTATCCAACTGTGTGGAAATTATTAAGAAGTTAACAGTCAAACTAAAAAACATTCACAATTAAAGATAAATAGCAATGTTCCTATTTGTAGAAATGTGTTTAATCATAGCAATAAAAATTGTTAATAAAAATAATTGACTCTCAGATATGTGTCAGTGTAATATAAAGATAAATTTTATAAGATAACTTTTAAACTTCAAACTATGTTGCAAGATCATACTGTAGGCATGGTAACACCAAAGGCTATTTCCACTATTATGTTCTGTGAACCCTTTCCTGACTTTTTTCTGATGAATCTCTAGGATGAAATGTGGGGTGTGAGACTGTATGGAGAATCTATGAAATATCACGTTCTTTTTAAAAAATGGAAGTAACGAATGCAAAAATAGTTCAAAGTGAGCTATTTATCACTTTTGTTATAAACTGAATTGCCACCTTTATTCATAAGTTGAAGCCCTAATTCCCCATACTTCAAAATGTGACTATATTTAGAGATAGAGACTTTGAAGAAGTGATGTCGTTAAAATGAATGTTTTAGGATGTTCTAATGGAATCTAATTGGTATCCTTAGAAGAACAGGAAACTCAGATACAGAGAGAGACATTAGGGGCATGCATGTACCAAGGAAAGGCCATCTGAGGAACTAGCGAGAAAGTGGCCATCTGTGAGCTAAGAGAGGTCTCCAAAGAAACCAATCCTGCTCAAACCTTGATCTTGGAGTTCTAGCAGAGAGAATGGTAAGAAAATAAATGTCTTTCGCTTTAGCCACCCAGTCAGTGGTATTTTGCTACAACAGTCCTAACAAGCTAATACATTTAGTTTACATTTAGTTACATATAAAGACTCAAATGTTGCAGATCATGGCTGTTTATCTGTGTGTGTGTGTGTGTGTGCGTGTGTGTGTGTGTGTGTGTGTGTGTTTATGTGGATGTTTGTGTTTTGCATATGTTTGTGTTTTTGTTCCTACACCCTGTTACACCATGCATCCAAACTCAACCAATATATATTGTTTAGGGGGAGGAGTGAAGAAAGATTAGTAGGGAGATCCTGGGCTTGCCTTGTGCCATGAACACAGTTAGATCAACCTCAAATCATTTTGAACAACTAAGAAATTGATCTAAGGATTAAGAAAACAATCTGCACAATTGGAGGGAGAGAAGATGGGTGATGGGAGGTTTGGAGATGTGAATTGGGAGAGAGAAAAGCTGCGGTGCTATGGAGGGAAGTGGTGGGAACTCTTCACAGACAGAGATCAGGGAGAGAATGGGAGAGAAAATGGCAGGTAAGGTTTATACAAAGTACTGTGGTGTGGGGATCCCCTGAGTCCACAGAGAAAAAAAAATGTGCCCCTTCCTGGAGTGCATTTGCAAAAGGGTGTCTTGCCACTCCAATGACAAAAGACCCACTGGGCCTTATTAAACAGCTAATCAACAGCAGGAGACTGAGACAGCAAAGGGAGAAAACGGGCAGATAACTTCATTGCCATTATTTGCTGTTCTTCAACATGGACTCTGGGCAATCATGAGTCCCATGAGCATGGGACTGCTTTTCTGGGATAGAAAGGTGCCAGTGCTGGTACAGGGCTGTGATGCTCTCCTGCAGGGAGGGACTGGGTCTACGCACTGCTAGGTTCTTTAAGATTTGTTGTTTTGAATTCCAGCCACTGACAGAGATAAAACAGAACTATGGTGCTGGGTGTGCTGAGGGCTGGCCACAGACAGGTTGAAGACAGGCATCTGGTGAAAGCCTGGGACACAGGCTTTTCTGTGAGGGCTTTCTTTTCTGTGAGGGCTTCCTGAACAGTGGCAGCAGCTCCCCTCTCCGGGGATAAGAGGTCAAGGTGATACCATCTTCCACTACACCCTCTACCTGCCTGCCCGCACAGTGGGACTTCAGAGAAACATAGAGCTTTCAACAGAGGCTGGAGTCACTTACAACAACCCCATGCCCCTGAGCCCAGCAGGGACAACTCTATTAGGGCAAGTTGATGTGAACCAATGTGTTGGGCTTCTTGCTCAGATGACCAACATAGGCCTTCCACATGTATCAAGGCTATTACTGATCATAGAGTGCTCCAAAAGGTCTGCTTTGGTTCTGGTGGAACTAGGACCAGGTTTCCCTTTTTTCTTTTTATTTTTTTCTTTCTTTTCTTTTCTTTCTTTTTCTTTTTTTTAACCATTTCTTATTTTTATTTTATATATATTATTTATTTTTATTTTTTAATCATCAGGCTTATAGTTTTTTGTTCATTTCTTGGCTTGTTTCCTTTTTTTTTTCTCTCTCTTTCTTTTTCCTTCTTTCTTTCCATTTCCTTGGAATCAGGTTTATAGTTTTGGTTTATTTGTTTTCTTGTTCCTTTTTCTTTTCTCTTTTCTTGAATCAGGATTTTTTTTTTTAACTCAGGCTTATCATAAAAAGACAAATCAAAGCACCCTTAGTTAAAGGCCCAGACACCAGACACTGCCCACTGTGAGGAGGGGCTCTGCAGGGGACTGACCTGTGGGAGAGCAGCCAGAACACAACAGCAGAGTTTGTACACCAGAAACACTTCCTGAAACGCCAGGCCCTGGAAAGTGTAGGAACCCTTTTTAACATTTAGTATTACTCTCAGAAGCAGGAAACATAACAAGCTTTTAGAATACACAAAGACAGAAACCTAGACATGATAACATGATGGCCGAATTCGCCACAAAAGAAAGATCAAGAAAAAAAATCACAGCCAGGGATTTGCTCAAAACAGATATAAGCAATATATCTGAAAAAGAATTTAGAACAACAATCATAAGAATATTAGCTGGGCTTGAAAGAAGCACAGAAGACGCCAGGGAAACCCTGGCTGTAGAGATAAAAGACCAAAACCCAGTCAGGCCAAAACAAACAAACAAAAAACACTGTAGCTGAGATGCAAAATCATTAATGATATTATGATAATTAATATTATATCAAAATTAATCATATTCACACAATATATTAATATCTTAAATATTTATATAAATAGCTAATTTTTATAGAACAGCTTTAGATTCACAACCAAATTAAGAAGTGAAGAGCTTCTCCTTATCCTCATTGTCCCACACAAGCATAGCCTCCCCCTTATTAATATCATTCCTCAGAATGATACATTAGTTACAACTGATGAACCTACATTTACACACCATAATCTCCCAAAGTCCATAGTTTACATTAGGGTAACTCTTAGTATTGTACATTCTATGGCTTTTGACAAATGTGTAATGATATCTATTTACTATTACAGTTTCATTCCGTGTAGTTTCACTCCCTAAAAATCTTCTGTGATTCACCTATTGATACCCTCCCCTCCTTAAGGTCTGGCAACCACTGATATTTTTACTGTTTCCATAGTTTTGCCTCTTGCATAATGTCATATATTTTTAATCATACAGTATGTAGCCTTTTCAGATTGATTTTTTTTTCAGTTAGTAATATGCATATTTAAGTTTCATCTTTGTCTTTTCATGATTTGATAGATCTTTTCTTTTCAGTGCTAAATAATAATTCATAATAATGAATTGGTATTTATCCACTAGCCTACTGAAAGACATCTTGGTTCCCTCTAAGATTTTTTTTTTAAAGATTTAATTTATTTATTTGGCAGAGAGAGAGATCACAAGTAGGCAGAGAGGCAGGCAGAGAGAGGGGAAGCAGGATCCCCGCGGAGCAGAGAGCCCAATGCAGGGCTCGATCTTAGGACACTGGGATCGTGACCTTAGGCTTAACCCTCTGAGTCACCCAGGAGACTCTCCTTCTAGGTTTTGACAATTATGAATAAAGCTGCTATAAAATCCGTGTACAGGTTTTTGTGTTGAGGTAAGTTTTCAACTCCTTTGTGTAAACACCAGAGAAGGTGATTGCTGGTTTGTAAGAATATACTTAGTGTTGTAAGAAAGTACCAAACTGTTTTCCAAAGTGGCTGTATCATTTTACATTTCCACTAGAACTGAATGAGAGTTTTTAATGCTACACATATTTGCCTGTATTTGATGTTGTCAATATTCTGATATTCCTGACTTTGGCCATTGTGTGTGTAATGGTACCTCGCTGTTGCCTTAATTTGCATTTCTCTGATGATTTATGATGTAGAACATCTTTTCATGTATTTACTATCTATATGCCTTTTTTTAAGATGTCTGTTCAGATCTTTAGCCATTTCTTCATTGGGTTGTTTTCTTTTTATTGAATTTTTAAAGTTCATTATGTATTTTGTATAAGAGTATTTTAGCAGATATGTCTTTTGAAAATATTTTCCTTTAATCTGTGGCTTGTCTATTCATGTGTGTATATGTGTTTTAATTTCCTTTACATTGTCTTTCTCAGAGCAGAAGTTTTAAATTTTAATGAAGTTCGGCCTTTTAATGATTTCTTTCACAGATTATGCCTTTGGTGTTGTGTCTAAAAACTCATTGCCACATCTAAGGTCTTCTTTCCTATGTTATCTTCTTAGAGTTTTATGGTTTCATATTTAAGTCTTCAATGCATTTGAGTTAATATTTGTGAAAGTTGTAAAGTCTGTTTTTACATTTAATTTTTCTTTTTTGCACATGAATGTCCAGTAGCATCATTTGTTGAAAAGACTTTCTTTCATTGTATTGTCTTTGCTCTTTTGTCAAAGATCAGTTGGCTATATTTAAGCGGGTTTGTTTCTGAGCTCTCTATTCTGTTCCTTTGTTCTATTTGTCTATCTTTTCATGAATGTCACACTGTCTTGATTACTATAACTTTACAGTAAGTCTTGAAGTTGGGTAGTATCCGTCCTCCAATTTTATTTTCCTTCAATATTGTATTGACTATTCTGGAACTTTTGCTTCTCCCTGTAAACTTTAGAGTCATCATGATGAGAACAACCAACTAATTTGCTGAGGGTTTTATTAGGATTGTATTGAATCTATAGACCAAGTTGGGAAAAGAAGACATATTAACAATATTGAGTCTTTCTATTCATCAAGATGGACTATTTTTCTATTTATTTAGTTTTTCTTCTATTTCATTCATTGGAGTTTTGTCGTTTCCCTCACCATAGATCTTGCACTAGTTTTGTTAGATTTATATTTATGTATTTCATTTTGGGAGTGCTAATATAAATGGTATTGTGTTTTTATTTTTTTTTTAAAGATTTTATTCATTTGACAGACAGAAATCACAAGTAGGCAGAGAGGCATGCAGAGAGAGAGGAGGAAGCAGGCTCCCAGCTGAGCAGAGAGCCCAATGCGGGGCTCGATCCCAGGACCCCGGGACCATGACCTGAGCCGAAGGCAGCGGCCCTAACCCACTGAGCCACCCAGGCGCCCCTGTGTTTTTAATTTTAAATCCTACTTGTTTATTGGTGGTATATAGAAAAGAAATTGATTTTGTATATTAACCTTGCATCCAGCAAACTTGCTATAACTGCTTATTAGTTCTAGGAGTTGTTTTATTGGTTGTTTTCAATTTTCTGCATAAATGGTCATATCATCTACAAACAAAGATATTTTTTCTCTTCCTTTTCAACTTTATGTTTGTCATATCCTTTTCTTATCTTGTTGTATTAGCTAGGACTCCCAGTGCAATGTTGAAAAGCCACAGTGAAAAGGAAAATCCCTGTCTTGCTCCTAATCTTAGTGGGGAAGCTCTGAGTTTCTCATCATTAGGTATGATGTTAGGTGTGGGCTTTTTAAATATTCTTTGCCAAGTTTACTGAGACCTTTTATTATGTATTATGAATAGTGTTGAATTTTGTTAAATGTTTTTCTGCATCTAATGTTATTATCATGTAATTTGTCTTTATTCAATCTCTTGATGTGATGCATTACACTAATTGGTCTTTAAATGTTGAAGTGGGCTTGCATATCTGGGATAAATCCCACTGGGTCATGATGCATGATTCCTTTTAAACTTTTTAAAAATTTTTGATTTGTTAATATTTTTGAGCATTTTTGCATCTATATTTGTGAGAGATACTGGTCTGTAGTTTTCTTCTATTCTTGTAATGTTGGTCTGATTTTGGTGTTAGGATAATTTTATTCTCATAAATGAATTAGGAAGTGTTCTCTGCTTCTCTGCTTCTATTCTCTGAAAGAGATTATAGAGAATTGATATAATTTCTTCCATAAGTGTTCGGTACAATTTACTAGTCAATCCATCTGGACCTTAGGCCCTCTGTTTTGGAAGGTTATTAATTATTTATTCAATTTTTCAAATACATATAAATCTATTTAAATTGCCTATTTCTTCTTGTATGAGTTTTGTCAACTGTTTCTCTTTCAAAGAAATCTCAATTATATTTGATCCAGCTAAAGAAAAATCCAAGCTAGTCTCTGAAGTAACCTAAGACCCAAAACATAAAAAGTTTCCTAGTTTAAGTGAATAAATGAAACCATCCCACAGCAATTGAACTAGGACTTGGTGATTTCATCAATACACACATATTTTAAAGTCATAACTGGAAATATACACTAGAAACAACAACTTAAAAATTCAATAGTCAATAAAATGCAAATCTGAGGGGTGCCTGGGTGGCTCAGTGGGTTAAAGCCTCTGCCTTCAGCTCAGGTCATGATCCCAGGGTCCTGGGATGGAGCCCCACATCGGGCTGTCTGCTCAGCAGGGAGTCTGCTTCCCCTCCTCTCTGCCTGCCTCTCTGCCTGCTTGTGATCTCTGTCAGATAAATAAATAAAATCTTAAAAATAAAAAAAGCAAATCTGAAATATTTCTTCCATCAATAAACTAGAACAGGACACCTAGTAAGTGTTTATGGGAGATTAATATATTTGTTACCATAGTACATTATGTTTGTAAGTATATAGCATAGTATTTATATATGGGCGTTGTTCAATTATCCTTTTCTTTTTTTACTTTTTATTTCATAATTTAAATTTAGCATGCAGTTTAGGAAAAAGTTTCCAAAGAAAGAATCGTACATGATTCAGTCTAAAATCATTTGTCATTTTAGGTACTTTTTAAAAAAGTCAAGTTCCATAGCTAATGTTACAGGGAAGATGCTGTCTTAATATAATTACACTGTCAGAAATCAGGATCTTGTCAGAAAAGGGAATGATAAATGTCAGCATGCCTAGAAATACATAGTCTACAGGATTCAGAAGTCCGTGCTGTAATGGAGCGAATAAAACTTTCAATAAGGACTTCAAAGGCAAAGCTCCTTACTCATTGATCTGTTTTAGTCTAATATTAAGAAATGCCTGATTACTTAGTGTCCATTTGAGAGTAAGTTAAATGCCTCTCTTGAGGGTAATGTGAGGTTTTCACTGAAATGGCTAGATGCTAAGTAGGAAGGAGACTTCCAGTTAATACACTTCTCCATGTGCTTATAAAAGGTGTTTCTGTCAAGCCATATAGACAATCCTGCCTTCAGTAACCTAAAAGGTTCTTTCCAGGGGAATGAGAAGATAATTATTATTCTCCAAAGTGATTAACTTTAGCTACGTCTAACATCAGGGTAAGAAATTAGATCATTTGAAAGATATCTGGTCTCTCTTCTCTCTTTACCTAAGATTAGTAGTATCTTGGAGTTTGATCCAGTCATTTTCATAAAATCCATTTTCTGCATAATGGAAAAGGTCAGAAAGACTATCTCATGACTAATTTGTTTATTGCATAGAGGCAAATATACTATTTTCTCCAGAATTATTAAAACTCTAGACACAATATATTTCAATTTAAAAAATTGGCTTTCAGGGCGCCTGGGTAGCTCAGTTGTTAGGCGTTAGATGTTTGCCTTTAGCTCAGGTCATGATCTCAGTGAACTGGGATTGAGCCTCGCATCGGTTCCCTGTTTGGCGGGAAGCCTGCTACTCCCTCCTTGTGTTCCTGCTCTCACTGTGTCTCTCTCTGTCAAATAAATAAATAAATGAAGCAAAATTGGCTTTCAAAATAAATGGTGATAATCCCCAATAGTCTATGAAGATCAGAATTATACTACTTTTTATATAGTTAATAGACAAGCATACCTCAAAGATACTGTGGATTCATTTCCAGACAACCATAATTATGGGAATATTTCAATAAAATAAGTGAAATGAATTTTTTGGTTTCCTAGTACATATAAAAATTATGTTTATACTATACTCGTAGTACTAAGTGTACATTAGCATTTTGCCTAAAAAAACAATGTACTTACCTTAATTCAAAAATATATTATTGCTATAAAATGATAACCATCATCTGAGCTTTCAGCCAACTGTAATCTTTTTTGCTAGTAGGGAGTCTTGTCTCAATGTTTGTGGCTGCTGAGTGAGCATGGTGCTAGTTGTTGAAGGTCGAGGTGGTGGTAGCAATTTCTTAAAATAAGACAACACTGAAGGGTGCCGCATCAATTGACCCCTCCTCTCATAAATGATTTTTCTATAACACACATTGCTGTTTGATAGCATTTTACCCACAGTAGAATTTCCAAATTGGAGTCCGTTCTCTCAAGCCCTGCCACTGATTTAGCAAGCAGTGTCATTTTGTGTAATGTTTTATGTAATTTTATGTAATATTCTAAATCCTTTGTTGTCATTTCAACACCTTCACAGGATCTTTACCACCAAATGCTGTTGAAAAAATAGTGTGGATAGACTTACTAAAGGCAGGATTGCCACAAACATACCTATCTGTGAAATGCAATAAAGCAAACTGCAATAAAATGAGGTTGTCTCTACTTATAAAGATAAATTAATATTTTTTCTCCATTGGTTATGAAGTTGGTGAAGTTCAGGAACTAAGTTTCTGCCTTCATACAGCAGCATAAATACATCCGTCAACTGTAGTTCAGCATATATGCAGAGTTCTTTTGTTTGTTTTTCTCGCCTTCAGCCTTACAACATCTAGTTAAGATACCATTTTTCCAAAGTTACTTAAGTTAGTTCTAGTCTTGGGGCGCCAGGGTGTCTCAGTGGGTTAAAGCCTTTGCCTTCCGCTCAGGTCATGATCCCAGGCTCCTGGGACCAAGTCCCACATAAGGCTCTCTGCTCAGCAGGGAGCCTGCTCTGCCCGCCCCCCCCCCCCCCGCCCCCGCCTGCCTCTCTGCCTACTTGTGATCTCTGTCTGTCAAATAAATAAATAAAATCTTTTTTTAAAAAGTTAGTTCTAGTCTTTCTTCATCTGCTTCAGGGTAGTCATGCTATTCATTTTATAAATTCAGCTAGATTTATTTGTTAGTGGTTGTATTCTGCTATGAGTCCCTCCCATTCCCCACCTCCTGTTTGGCTATTAATCATTTTATTTTGAGAATATGTGAAATATTATTATGGTCCTAAGAGTCAGAGTTTTCTACTTTAAAAAAAAAAAAAAAGGGCTTTTATTTTGAAGTAGATTGGAATTTTGGCCATATGTCAAATACTTCCTGAAAAAGTTACAGAATTTTCTATGGTGTGGTTTTTTGCAATAAAATAAAGTAATAAAAGTGCTGGTAACATCACTAATGATTGTATCTTCATTATACAAAACTTTGTTTCTTAAGCACTTTTACTGATGCAATTTTGTAACTAATCTAGAAAGTAAGCCAGAAGTCAGTAGGAGAGAATAATGTATGTCACTAATTTCAGGCACATCTGGAATACTTCATCTCTTTTCCACATTATTAAGAGTGAGGAAGAAAACAAATATTAAAAGTGGTTCAAAGCTATGATGGAGTTAAATATAAAACCTGAAGAAATTCACTTGTGTTAAGATTTCAGCAGTCACTATTGGTATGGTTTGTGTAATAAATACCATTTTTTCTCAACATTGATGCACCATTAATATGTTTTCCTTTAACTAAGTTGAAAATCTGACTAGTTTATGCAAGTGGCAGCATGATTTCTTGGCAAAATAAGAAACAGGTTGAAAAAACATTAATAAAATGTAAGAAAAAATCCATCTATGATGTCAACATATGACTCCAGTCCTAAGGTCTACATTTATTACAAAAATAAATATGCACTTAAGTCATACTCTTGCCATTAATGTTGAACACACAAAGACTAGTTACACATTCTATATTTAATTAAAATACAAAAGTATGTCTTCCATCTGCACATAGCAGAGTGAATGGATTTAGGTGCGCACAAATTTACATCTGGTATTCAAATATAAGCAAGTAGACTTTGTTTTCTTAACCACATCAGGTAGCATAGCAGTGTATTTATTAACATTTAAAATAATTTTTAATATTTTCACTTTCTTACATCCTTGTTTAAGTTCTGAATTATAAGACTTCTTTCTGTGTCCCAAATACTTTGTTTTTGAAAGTGTGCTTCTGAGTTTCTCTAGTGTAAAATATGCCTTGTATGATTTTATTTGGCACTTTAATCTCATATTTAGTGTTTGTGCAAGTGTCTTTTACCAGTTCCAAGAATATTTTCTAAACTTTTTCTACCTTCATATTACTTTTGGAAAAATTGCCATTGGTTAAAGACAATAATTCTTGGGGGCACCTGGGTGGCTCAGTGGGTTAAAGCCTCTGCCTTTGGCTCAGGTCATGATCCCAGGGTCCTGGGATCAAGCCCCACATTGGGCTCTCTGCTCAACAGGAAGCCTGCTCCCTCCTCTCTCTCTGCCTGCCTCTCTGTCTGCTTGTGATCTCTGTCTGTCAAAAAAAAAAAAAAAAAAAAAAAAGACAGTAACTCTTCGTTCTCTTATTTGGTTTCATTTATTTAATATAATGATCCAGTGTTCAGATTTGGTTAACAATGGTTACATATTGGAGTCCTTGCAGTTTGCAAAGATTATATGCAAATTCAAGTTGCATCACCTTATCATTATAAGGATACTTGACCTATGGAGGAAGTACAAAAAAATCAGCACAGGAGTTGCATTTTCTGTCTTTACAGATGTTCAACCATATTCCAACTAGATCCAAAATGCAATAGCTATCCTAGTGATACAGCAGCGGCTATATGGTGCCCTGACCTCTTCTGCACCCCTTCAGTAAATTTTCCCCCTTTGCTCCACTATGTGATTCTGTACTGATTTTCAGTATTGGCTGTACATTGGAATCACGTGGGGAGCTTTAAAAGGTACTGATGCCTGAATCCCATTTCAGACCTTTTGATTTAATTGTACTAGGGTGCACTGAGATTTTAAAAACTCTTCCCAAAGAGATTCCAAGGTGCAGTCAAGTTTGATAACCATGGCCCTAGTGACTCCGTCATGCCTTTGGCTCTGGTTTTCCTTTTTATTGTCCTTCACTGCATCTCATTCTCTTTCAAATCATCAGCTTCTCTTTCTCTGCTACCACTTACTTATATTAATAACATTGTGTGTTTCATACTCAAAGCTCTTTGATCAGATCCAATCTGCTGTAGCCAAGGTTCCAAGGGACAGAAAATAGGATCACCGAGAAATTGTTGAGGCTTTTCTCAGAAGATGACTATAGACATGGTAGATTCCTTGAGTCAGTAGACTTTTGCATGTGGCCAATATTTCCTTTCTTTATAAGGTAAGGAGATCTTTCTAATGATGTTGGCATGTAGAACAGTTTGGGGATGGTTCATGTGAATTAGGGTGCATTTTTAAATAGAAGAAACTAATTGCATTTGAAGAGTATTTTCTTATTTCACTTCACTGAGTTCACTTTCAGATAGTCAAAGGATATTTGCCATTTGTGTTAGCATAGAAGAAAGAAAATATTGTAACTTTTTTAAAATGTAGCTCGTTATTAATAGTAACATAATAACTGCAGTTGTTGGTATTTTTAATGGACTCACCAATGAGTCTCAGGAAGAATCATTGTAATTAACACAGAATTCACAGAGATCTCCTTATTTATGCATATCAAGGCTTTTGTTTTGAAAACCTGTTTAATAAAAAGATACATTGCTTTGGAGATGGTTCCAGAAAGCTCCATCTAAAGTTAATCCTGCTATCTGATCATGATTCAGCCAACTAAGAAATGGATTTTAAAAAGTTTCTGAAGTTTATAATTTTTTAGGTCAAATGAATGAAATTGGGCTACATGTAAAACCTTTCTGCTACTATTCTATAGTCTAGTCTACTGGCTCTGAGATCTATTGACCATTTATATCACCATATGGTGACTAACCCTTCTTTGTGTATGGTCTTCAAAGTATTTAAATTAATGATATAAATAAACAATAGGAGGAAACAAATGTTCAGTCTCAGTCTATTGAGTCATTTCATATGACTGTTTATAGGATAAGGAGCAAAATATAATATACACCATTAAAAACATTTTGTAAAATATAACTATTTGTATAAACATATGTTAAACTGTATGTTATTTCCTTTACCTTTAAGATTTTTGTGACTATATTTATTACATTTCTCCTAAGATAGTCTTGCTTTGTGATTTGAAGATATTTTAGTATGATTCAGGAGTAGCTATTTATCTGATCAATACTGCAGATTGGCCTTTCGTTTGCAGACCAAAAATATTTGATTTTATTTCAGAATGTTTGTTCAGGATTTAGTCAATAGAGTTCTATGGCTATGGTTAAAGCAAGTGAAAATGCACTGGTGATACAATCTTAACAGAAAATATAATGTCAAGCTATTACTAAGTGTTTTAGTACATAGGGCCAGATTCTATAAACCCTATTAGAGTCAGTAGACTGCCTACATCTCAGATGAGGTAAACGATGAACAGTATCTCAACTCTTTACATTATCTTTTTTCCTCCTTAATGAGAGCATAAGAAAATGACAGACATTAATTTGACAACACAACATTCCAAAAAGATACTGCAGGCATTATATATGTATATGCCGATTATAATTATAGATATAATTATATATAATTATAATATATATAATTATATATTCATCTGCTCATTTCAAAAATATTTCTTGAGAATCTACTATGTTTCAGTAATGGTGTCACAGGGTTTGGTTTGTATCAGAAACAAAACAGATGAGATCTCGTAGGAAGTAAGTAGACCAGGTACTAACTGATAGTGTAAGACCTATGAAATAAATAACAAAATGGTGACAAGATAGATACAGAGAAACCAGGTAGTGAAATGACCTACAAAGAAGTGATATTTGAACTCCCCTCAAGAGAAGCAATTGCCATTTGAACACAGAATTATGGGAAGAACATATCTTAAAGGGTGAACCACAAGAACGGAGACACAGAAATATGAGAGGTATCCACAAAAGGCAAAGTAGGTCTCTGTAATTAGAAAATAGGAAGCTAGGAAGTGAATGTGTAAAGTAGTGTTGGGAGTTGTAGGCAAGGGCTGGTGACTTCATGGCCTGGTAAGTGATATTAGGGATGATGAAATATAATATGCCCATTGAATAATTTTAAACAGAAGATAACTTGGTATGACTTATTTTAAAAGCATCTATGTTTTCTCTTTATCTGTCTCTAAAAAACGGGGGAAACACCTGAGTGGCTCATTTGGCTAAGGGACTGACTCTTGATTTCAGCTCGGGTCATGATCTTTGGGTGGTGACATCAAGGCCTGCATGGAACTATATGCTGGGTGTAGAGCCTGATTAAGATTCTTCTTCTCCCGGGACGCCTGGGTGGCTCAGTTGGTTAAGCAGCTGCCTTCAGCTCAGGTCATGATCCCAGCGTCCTGGGATCGAGTCCCACATTGGGCTCCTTGCTCGGCAGGGGCCTGCTTCTCCCTCTGCCTCTGCCTGCCACTCTGTCTGCCTGTGCTCGCTCACTCTCTCTCCCTCTCTCTCTGACAAATAAATAAATAAAATCTTAAAAAAAAAAAAAAAAGATTCTTCTTCTCCCTCTACACCCCTCCCCCCAAGAAGAAAAGCTTCTATGTTATGTCAGTAGAAAAATATTTTATTAGTTGTAAAAAACAAAATGAAGAAATGGCTAATTGGTAGGTCTAGCAGGATTGCGCCACATCCATGTCATTCCTCAGCCTCATGTGAAGTCAATATGAGAAATAGTGTGTGCAACTAGAGGATCACATCTTTTAGAAAGAAATTCTAATATTTTAGATAAGAGATTATGCCCCATCTCCTTATTTCTTTCTTAATGGTGGTCAGCTTCAACCAAGCAGCCAAGGAAGGAAAACCTTCTCAGGATCAGAATTGCCTACCAGACCTGGGACTCTGGATTTTCACAGGCAAGAGATATAAAATTCTATTGTTTTACTAAAATCACTGCTATTTCATGTCTCTTTGTGACAACAGCTTGGTTTATATTTATAACAGTAACCTAAAATAACTGTTCTTTTTTTCACTTTTAAGATTTTATTTATTTATTTGACAGAGAGAGAGAGATCACAAGTAGGCAGTGAGGCAGGCAGAGAGAGAGAGGAGGAAGCAGGCTCCCTGCTGAGCAGAAAGCCCAATGCGGGGCTCCATCCCAGGACCCTGAGATCATGACCTGAGCTGAAGGCAGAGGCTTAACCCACTGAGCCACCCAGGTGCCCCTAAAATAACTATTCTGAAAAGTTAAAATACAAATAATTACTAATAGGGATTCTGATTAACTTTTACTTTCATATTACCTCTGATAGTAATGAAGCTTATAATTTCAGTTCTGATTTCCTTAAGTTATTATTTAAAGCATTATACTTTTAATTTAGGTTAGGTCTATTCCATGACAACAACTGAATTTGTAGGTAGAAACTAGGGTAAATATATTGAAGGTGGCAGACTGTCTCCAGGATATCTATTTTGGGGGCACATAATAGTGTCTTAATGTGTTAAACTGAGCTTCCCCAAATTCTGTTTCCCCAATCAACTATTTCACAACAATATTTTACTTGAACTGTCACTCTCCAGTGGCTTCTTTTGAATGCAAAACAGCCACTCTGCCTCAGGCTTCCTACAAACCCACTATATCACTTGGCCTAAATAATTCCAGTTTGGTTTTATTTTTGCCACACAGAATAATGCTATAAAACAATAAAAAATATTTGGGGTCAAATGTAATCATTTAGAATAACTGGCAAACATGTACAACACACAGAGAGGCCAATGTGCAACAGGACTCACTATGGTGAGTTACATGTATTTAAACTATGTTTGGAAAACTGTCTTAGAGTTGAAGTTCACTGATAAGCAGGGTAGAGAAAGATGACATTTTTACTAAAAGTGAATCTATTATTAGGTGACTCATCTATTTTAAGCCTGAAAATATAATTTCAAATTTTTATAACCACTTAGAGAATAAAAATGTACATTTACAGATATTTCTAAGTCCCATACTGATATTTGCTCTTTCCATTCGTTTGTCAGTATATGTTTAAGTCAGATTTCAGCAAAACTGTAGAAGGTTCAAACCTCACACCTATCTGAGGCTTTGCAACACTCATATAAAATGCATATCGGGGACTAATCGACAGGGAAGAGAGCCAGGAGCTTGGGTGGCACTGCCTTCCATGAGAGGCAGATGGGCTACCCACCTGGGGAATTGTAATATGCACTTAATTGAAATGAAGTCAGAGTCAACCAATAAAGACCACATTTAGAGTAAGCCATATTCATGATTCCGTATTCTCTATGGTTTTACTTCTGACTTTCATTCTCGGTCTTAGTTTTAACTGTATAAATGTTTCATAAGATTGGGTTTTTCATATTTCCATCTCCAAAACTCCAAAATTCTTTAAAAATTAAAATAGCCTAAGTGTGAAGAAATTAAACTATACACAACAGACACTTAGAATGCTTATGAGGAAGTAGAATGTTCTAATTGATTTTCTGATGAACTGAATGATTATCAATCATATCCTGGTAGGAAAGGCACTGTGCCCAGCATTATCAAGCATAAAGCAGGAACTCAAGGAACATAATATTCAGCTAGGCTAAATGAAAAATAATTTTTGTTTCAATTCTAACTGTCAAACTGTTTTGTTTTGTTTTGTTTTGTTTTCCCTAAAATGCATGAGAATGCTTTTCTGCCTCAGTGGAGAAATTGGTTATCTGCATGATTATTAAGACATTTCCAGCGTCTCTTTGTGACTATTTTGAGGCTTAATCTGCATTTGTGCTGTTGGGATTCAGTTCATTGAACACTTTGAGCCCTTCCAGGGCAAGTAGGATGCCCAGCATTGAGGCTTCAGAGATGATAAAACAATATTCTCCAGGGGGCTGAGACAGAATCAGAGCTCCCTAAAAGAAACTTCTACACAACCCCTCACCTGCATGGGCTCGATTCCCATAATTAACTTGGCCATTCTAGTTTAGAATTCTCAGGAATACCTCTTATCTTCCCCATAAAAACCAAATCCTTTGGAATAAGGTTCAAGAAGTTTCCTATCTGCTCTAAGAAAGGGGGAAAACAGTCTTTGATTGGCAAATGGAAATTGATATGAACAAGAGTTAAGGACCAGGAGACGTTCTCAGAATAGGTCCAAACAAGGCATTGTCAGATGCCCTCCCTAGAGAAATAAAAGTTGCTCTTGGGAATGAAAGAGGTTTCATACAGCCAGTTTGCTATTTGCAATGTATATGCATATATTCTGAAAAATCAGGATGTTACACAGATCAACGCAACAAAACCACAGATACACAATGCTCAAAAACATTGTCAGTGACACATTAAAAAAATGAATGTCATAAAAAAGGTTACAGTTTTACAAATATTACCTGCTTTAGAAATACATAAATATCATAATGAGCATGGCACCTTGCTTTTAAAAAGATCTAGAGTTTGCTTGTGGAAGTGAGGAACAGAAGGGTAGTAGCTTGTATAATACTGTGAGATGAAAGAGGAAGGTTCTCAGAATGGCAGTACATTTGTAACACCAGATGTGGATGGGTGTAGCTCATAACATGCATGGTGGACTGAGATAGCTGGTAGAGGTCTGTGTGTGTTTGTGTCTGAGCTTTGTGCATCCCTATGCAGCTCGATTCAGCTGGGTGCAGTTTTCTGACTTCACCTGGTGTTTCTGGAAGAGGAATTTGCACATAAGCAAATGGGAAATTTCCATTATGCTTAAATTGTTTCTTTTTTTTTTTTTAAGATTTTATTTATTTATCCGACAGACAGAGATCACAAGTAGGCAGAGAGGCAGGCAGAGAGAAAGGGGGAGGCAGGCTCCCCGCTGAGCAGAGAGCCCAATGCGGGGCTCGATCCCAGGACCCCGAGATCATGACCTGAGCTGAAGGCAGAGGCTTCAACCCACTGAGCCACCCAGGCGCCCCTTAAATTGTTTCTTAATTTATCAATTACATTGGAACAAATTCTGTTCTCAAAACAATGTTATAACAGAACCGACTGTGTTTTGTGATTTCAGGTATTTTAACAACTCTATGAGCCATATAAATGAATTTATAACATTTATTTCGCAATCAGGGATAAAAGGCTGAAGATTGTGAGGCTAGGTTAGGAACATTACCTGAAAGTTTTTATATAAAAGGTAATAAGTCAATCAATTTGAAAGGGTCCTGATGGGCAGCTGAGCCTTGTGAAACAGGAGTAGGAAGGGAGGAGCATAAGATTCTTGGAGCAGGAGATGGCAGAGCATGGCCAACAAGAGGGTGAGGGAGCAGAACATGAGCATAACATGTCCTGTCATCCTAATTGTGCCTCGACTGGTTTTTGCTGATTTTCAACTGAGCAGAAATAGAAGCTGTTCTTGGTGGTATTTTCTTTATATCAACAGCTACAATAAATGCAAGTTTATTTTCCAGGATTTATAAAAATCATATTTGTTTTTTTTAACCTTTTTAAAAAATTTTTTCAGCGTAACAGAATTCATTGTTTATGCACCACACCCAGTGCTCCATGCCATATGTGCCCTCCATAATACCCACCACCTGGCTCCCCCAACCTCCCACCCCCCGCCCCTTCAAAACCCTCAGATTGTTTTTCAGAGTCTATAGTCTCTCGTGGTTCATCTCCCCTTCCAATTTCCCTCAACTCCCTTCTCCTCTCCATCTCCTTATGTCCTCCATGTTATTTGTTATGCTCCACAAATAAGTGAAACCATATGATAATTGATTCTCTCTGCTTGATTTATTTCACTCAGCATAATCTCTTCCAATCCCATCCATGTTGATACAAAAGTTGGGTATTCATCCTTTCTGATGGAGGCATAATACTCCATAGTGTATATGGACCACATCTTCTTTATCCATTAGTCTGTTGAAGGGCATCTTGGTTCTTTCCACAGTTTGGTGACCATGGCCATTGCTACTATAAACATTGGGGTACAGATGGCCCTTCTTTTCATTACATCTGGATCTTTGGGGTAAATACCCAGTAGTGCAATTGCAGGGTCATAGGGAAGCTCTATTTTTAATTTCTTAAGGAATCTCCACACTGTTCTCCAAAGTGGCTGCACCAACTTGCATTCCCACCAACAGTGTAAGAGCATCTCCACATCCTCTCCAACATGTTGTTTCCTGTCTTGCTAATTTTGGCCATTCTAACTGGTGTAAGGTGGTATCTCAATGTGTTTTAATTTGAATCTCCCTGATGGCTAGTGATGATGAACATTTTTTCATGTGTCTGATAGCCATTTGTATGCCTTCATTGCAGAAGTGTCTGTTCATATCTTCTGCCCACTTTTTGACATGATTATCTGTTTCGTGTGTATTGAGTTTGAAAAGTTCTTTATAGATCCTGGATATCAGCCTTTTGTCTCTACTGTCATTTGCAAATATCTTCTCCCATTCCGTGGGTTGCCTCTTTGTTTTGTTGACTGTTTCCTTTGCTGTGCAGAAGCTTTTGATCTCGATGAAGTCCCAAAAGTTCATTTTTGCTTTTGTTTCCTTTGCCTTTGGAGACATATCTTGAAAGAAGTTGCTGTGGCTGATATCGAAGAGGTTACTGCTTATGTTCTCCTCTAGGATTCTGATGGATTCCTGTCTCACGTTGAGGTCCTTTATCCATTTCGAGTTTATCTTTGTGTACGGTGTAAGAGAATGGTCGAGTTTCATTCTTCTACATATAGCTGTCCAATTTTCCCAGCACCATTTATTGAAGAGACTGTCTTTTTTCCACTTTATATTTTTTCCTGCTTTGTCGAAGATTATTTGACCATAGAGTAGAGGGTCCATATTTGGGCTCTCTACTCTATTCCACTAGTCTGTGTGTCTGTTTTTATGCCAGTACCATGCTGTCTTGGTGATCACAGCTTTGTAATAAAGCTTGAAATCAGGTAACATGATGCCCCAAGTTTTGTTTTTCTTTTTCAACATTTCCTTAGCAATTCAGGGTCTCTTTTGGTTCCATACAAATTTTAGGATTATTTGCTCCAGCTCTTTGAAAAATACTGGTGGAATTTTTATTGGAATGGCATTAAAAGTATAGATTGCTCTAGGCAGTATAGACATTTTAGCAATGTTTATTCTA
>PISX010000921.1:173307-226498 GCA_004024625.1 Mellivora capensis
TTTTTGTGTCTTCTTCAATTTCTTTCATGAGTGTTCTGTAGTTCCTCAAGTACAGATCCTTTACCTCTTTGGTTAGGTTTATTCCCAGGTATCTTATGGTTCTTGGTGCTATAGTAAATGGAATCGATTCTCTAATTTCCCTTTCTGTATTTTCATTGTTAGTGTATAAGAAAGCCACTGATTTCTGTACATTGACTTTCAATCCTGCCACATTACTGAATTGCTGTATGAGTTCTAGTAGTTTGGGTGTGGAGTCTTTTGGGTTTTCCATATAAAGAATCATGTCGTCTGCGAAGAGAGAGAGTTTGACTTCTTCTGTGCCAATTTGGATACCTTTTATTTCTCCTTGTCATCTGATTGCTGTTGCTAGGACTTCTAATACTATGTTGAACAAGAGTGGTGAGAGTGGGCAACCTTGTCGTGTTCCTGATCTCAACAGGAAGGCTGTGAGCTTCTTCCCATTGAGGGTGATGTTTGCTGTGGGTCTTTCATAGATAGATTTTATGAAGTTCAGGAGTGTTCCCTCTATGCCTATACTTTGAAGCATTTAAATCAGGAACGGATGCTGGATTTTGTCAAATGCTTTTTCTGCATCAATTGAGAGGACCATTTGGTTCTTCTCTCTTCTTTTATTGATTTGTTCTATCACATTGATTGATTTGCAAATGTTGAACCATCCTTGTAACCCAGGGATGACTCCCACCTGGTCATGGTGGATAATCTTTTTAATGTGCTGTTGGATCCTGTTTTCTAGGATCTTGTTTAGAATCTTAGCATTCATATTCATCAGTGATATTGGTCTGAAATTCTCCTTTTTGGTGGGGTCTTTGCCTGGTTTGGGGATCAGGGTAATGCTGGGTTCATAAAAAGAGTCTGGAAGTTTTCCTTCTGTTTCAATTTTTTGAAACAGCTTCAGGAGAATAGGTGTTATTTCTTCCTTGAAAGTTTGGTAGAATTCCCCAGGGAATCCATCAGGTCCTGGGCTCTTGTGCAGTGTCGGCTTGGTGGTCGCATACTCTTTTAAGCCTTGCCGGTCTTGGAAACTCTTTATCTCTCCATCCATTTTGAATGTCAGTCTTGCTGGATAAAGTATTCTTGGCTGCATGTTCTTCTCATTTAGTGCCCTGAATACATCTTACCAGCCATCTGGCTTGCCAGGTTTCTGTGGACAGGTCTGACATTATTCTGATGGGCTTTCCTCTGTATGTAAGGAGCTTCTTTGTCCTACCTTCTTTCAAGAGAGTCTCTCTACAATTATGATTCCTCATTCTCACTATTAGGTGCCTCGAGGTCTTTCAAGATTCTATAATGTGTGTGGGGGGGCTTTCTGCCTCTAGTACATGAACGCTGGTTCCATTTGCGAGATTGGGAACATTTTCATGGAGAACTTATTCCAATATATCTTCTAGACTTCTTTCTTCCTCCTCCCCTTCAGGGATTCCAATAATTCTGATGTTAGAACGTTTCATGGCATCATTTATTTCCCCAATTCTGTTTTCGTGGCTTCTTAGCTGTTTGTTCCAGGCTTCCCCCTGATCTTTTCTCTCTATATGTTTGTCTTCCAGATCACTAATTCTATCTTCTGTCTCAGTTACCCTACCTTTTAAAGAATTTAGATTAGATTGGAACTCATTGAGAGCATTGTAAACATCATCCCTGGTGGCTTTCAGTTCTGCCCTAATCAATTCCATTTGTCATCCATGGCTTTTTCCAGCCTAGCTATTGCCTGGGTAATTGTTAGCCTGAATTCCCTTTCTGACATGTTGTCTATGTCAATGGCCATTAGCTCTGTTGCAGAAGGCCCAGCCTCTCAATTTTTCTTCTGTTGGGCATTTCACCTCCTAGTCATTTTGGTGAGAGATAGCTGAACAGAAGTAGCTGAATGTGTTGACTATGGTGCAGGCAAGGTGCACCCTGGAACACTTCTGAGCAATCCAGAGTCCCCACCCAAAAGAAAGAAAAAAAAAAAAGAAAGAAAAAAGAAAAAGGGAGAGAGAGATAGAGAGAGGAAAAAAAAGAAAGATAAAATAGAAGAGAAGGCCCAGCCCAAATGGGCCCCAAGGTAAGATTTATGAAGTACACAAACAAAAACAGACAAACAAAAAGACTGATAAAAGTAGATGACAAGAGAAATATATATATATATACAAAACAAAAAAAGAAACTCGTCAAAAAGAACCCCAAGTATAAGATTTATATACTACCAGGAAAAACACAAATACATAGAAACACTAAATAGAGGGGGATTAAAAATTAAAAATTAAAAATGCTATAGGGGTAGCTATAGGGGAAAGGGGATTACCTTGAAGTTTATATGAATATTAAAAAATAAAAATAAAAAAAGAATAAGCTAAATTAAACTAAACTAAAATAAAAAAAATAAAAAATATAAAAGCAAAAGAAAAACACAGTATATGTATCAAAAAGTTCAGTTTAAAAGGTTATTATGGAATTTGATGTACTGGACATCTCACTGTGATGGTAACTAGGTTAAAAAACTATCTATAAAAAAAAATGAACCAGAATAGTGGGAACGAATTAAAAATAAAGGTTGTATCTATGAAGTAGTAGTGGGTGTTTTCTTGTCTTTTTTTTTTTTTTTTTTTTCTTTTTGGTTGGCTTTCTGGCTGAGGGGCCTGCCGCGTGGGTTTTCAGTCAATGATGTTCCCTGAGTTAAGTCCTCCTGCCCCCCTCAAGGGCATGGACTCTGAGGAAACCAATTTTTCAGGCTTTTATTCTCTGGAGGGTTTTTTGTTTGTTTGTTTATTTGTTCTTTGTTTTCTCTCACCTTGTTGGCTTTAGATGGGTTTTGGAGGTTTAGAGGAAAGCAAACTGCACCCAGACCTCCCTCTCAGAGAGAAGCCTCAGTCTGTTCCCCTCTGGGTGCTCCAGAGCACATACATTCCCCCTTGGCCACTGGCAGAGCATGTTCCCAGTCACGGTCCCTGGGGTTGCAGGAACTCCTGCTTGTACCCAAGACCATGACAGCGGGGGCTGTCTGGGCAGCTCCAGACCACCAGAGAAGTTCCAAGCAGCGATCTCACACTGAGATTTTCCTGCTGGCCAGGGCTGGGAGCACTCAGACTCTCCAGGTCCGAGAGCACTGTGCTGGCACCTGCACATGCCTCTCTCAGGGAAGGGTGTGGGACGCTACTCAGACTCTGGTTGTGCGGCCTGCACACATGGATAGTTTCTTCTGGCTAGCGAGGCTCCTAGCCCCTCACAGGAGCCACCTCCCAGGCTCAGGGACCAAGACCTGGTTTCTCTGCCACACTCTCTCTGGCTCAGCACCAGGGATGGTTGTCTTGGGTCCGGGGACTTAAGCCCCTGCCCCCAACCGCCCCAATTCCCACAATTTCCCCCCACGATGCTTTGCTCTTTTTGAGTGCTTTCAACCAGACTCCAAGTTAATGCTGGTCCCCAGTCACAGGGCACTCTCGTATTGGGGTATTACTTTCCAATGGGTCGCCTCTGATGGCTCCCTCCTCCTTTTGTTTATCTTCTGATATTAGTCCAATGTTCCCACTCTGCTTTACCTGCCCACTGGCGTATTCTGCTCCTGTAGAGATCTAGACATGTATAATTTTGATCTCAGGCTGATTTCATGGGTGATCGGAGTTCCTTGGTAGGTAATCAGCTCACTTTAGGGTACAGGTTGAAAAGGTGCCTCCTCCTAGTTCTCCACCATCTTGTCTCCCTTGTATTTGTTTTAACATAAACATTACTACAAAGGTGATGCTCCCCCAACTCCAAGAGAGTACGGTAATTGTGAATGTATAACACTGGGTCTGCAAAACTGCTTGAAAACAAGCAGCCAAGTGAACGTGACCTTTGCTGTCAAGAAAGAGGGGAAAATCCAGGATCTGTGACAGTGTATTATAAGCTACTCAATCCCTATACATAGAACTACAATATCTGGCTTGTTGTGATCATATGTCCCTTAAATGCTTGTTAGAATCATACTCTTCTGAAACTATGTTTGAAACATGAATAGAAACCAGGGATATCATAGAAATATAGATATAATAGAAACCAGTCTCATTATCAGACTGACTTATACAAATTTTCATAAAAAAGGAAATAAAACCGGTAAATGCCCTAAAATCATGTAAGCTAGATTTCAGTCTGTTAGCAGTAAGATTATCAGAGCATGTGAAGATGAACATAGCATACACAGAAATAACATTAAATTATTTTATTCAAAATTTGGTTTCTTAATGTGTAAAGATCCTTCTTTCAAATAGTATGAGCTTAGTAGCCAGACATTGGAAAATATAATTTTAAAAATCTTTATTTACTATTTTTTTATTTAAAGGAATTAATCACTGTATCCTACAATATAAATCGGATATCACTTTCATATGCAGTGTGATGGAAGGTAGCAACAGGAAATAAAATAATAAAAATAAACTGAGGCACCTAGGTGGCTCAGTCAGTTAAACATCCAACTCTTGGGATGCCTGGGTGACTCAGTTGGTTAAGCAGCTGCCTTCGGCTCAGGTCATGATCCCAGCATCCTGGGATCGAGTCCCACATAGGGCTCCTTGCTCGGCATGGAGCCTGCTTCTCCCTCTACCTCTGCCTGCCACTCTGTCTGCCTGTGTTCGCTCTCTCTCTCTCTGATAAATAAATTTTTTTAAAAAATTTAAAAACAAAACAAAACAAAACAAAAAAAACCATCCAACTCTTGATATTGGCTCAGGTCATGAGCTCAGGGTTGTGTGATTGAGCCCCCCTTTGGGCTCCACACTTGTGTGAAGTCTGCTTGATCTCCCTTCCTTTGCCCTTCCCCTGCTCATGCTTACACTCTCTCTCTGAAAGAAGGAAGGAAGGAAGGAAGGAAAGAAAGAAAAGAAAAGATAGTTTCCTTTAAAAAATTCATAAATATATACCTGCCCTCTTTCTAAACAAGCAATGGTTATCATTGTTTTTGGTTTCCAATCATATTCTTTTACCCCAAGTTCTATTTTTTTTCTAACAACTGTTCTTTTAAAAAATAAACTTATCTTTTACTAGGAAAATATGCTCTGCATAGTTCCCATAGAAGTCTTTCCTAAATTAATCTAAGACTTGGATGGAGATATTACGTCACCAGGGAAGCAGGGGAGTGGAGGAATGATGTGTGAGATTGAAGAGCTGGGTAGGCTTCCTGGGGTCAAATGGGATCCAGAGGCAAAGATTCCATTGAGGAAATAAGAGTGAAGGTTTGTAATCAGCATTGCCCATCATTTCAGGCACAGGGAAAAAATGGTGTGTCATGCCCAGGGAATTTCTCTAACACTTCTAATATCTATAAAAGCAAGTAAATGTAGCAATGATGTGAAATGACCACCAGCCACCCATTTTAGCCATGCTCATACTACCTAGTAGTTATGATGAAAGAGAAAAACCTGCCCTGATTTATTGCAAAGCAGTCCCTAGTTGATTTAAAAAACTCCTGCCTGAGACATTTAGGAAGATAAATGCAACAAACACATACAGAGACACACACAGCAACACACAGACACAGATACAAACACACAGATGCCATTAACAGTATATGCAAACTAATAAATTCTTTAAATTCAACATTCTGACCATGACCAGATGGTTGTGGGATAATAGACACATAGATCAAGAAGTCATAGGAAGGATTTACCCATCAGAGAAGTCAGTACTTAAAATAAACGAGCAAACAAACAATCTCAATGCCTTCTCAATAACTACTGATGGTGATTTTAGACCATTTCCAATTTCATTTGACAGTTCTGTGTGTTTGCTTTTTTTTTTTTTTTTTTTTTTTTACTTTCCAGAATCAGGGAATGCTGAATCTTAGCAACTGCTGAGTCCCAGCTCCTTGTTGGATAGACATGGATGTTAAGAGAAAGGCTAAATGCCTTGTTGTATAACACATGGTGATTAATGGTAGAACTGAGGTTAGAACCCAGAAACGATGCAGTTCTCTAGTTCATAAGATATATTCAACCCAATTTTACCAGTCTAGACAATGCAGTCATGATAGCTAATGTTATATTAAATATCAATAAGGAGAAGTTTAAATACCTTGAACCCTACATTAAGTAGTGATCAGCCTATTAAAAAATACCAGCTTTCTTTTCATTTCTGTTCATACATATGCAACATAAGAAAAGGAGTGATGAGGTACTTGGATGGCACAGATGGTTTAGCATCTGCCTTCAGCTCAGGCTCAGGTCATGATGCCAGGGTCCTGGGATCAAGCCCCACGTTGGGCTCCCTACTCAGTGAGGACTTTGCTTCTCCCTCTCCCTTTGCCCAGCTCCTAACTCATGCTTGCTCTCTCACTTTCTCTCATTTTATCTCAAATAAGTAAATAAAACCTTTTTTTAAAGGGTAATAAAATATTAATATTGTGAAATATTAGGAATTACAAAAATAAGGGGGAAAAAAGCCCACTCAAATATGTATGTCAGATCTGAGGTGTCGGGGCAGGAATCCACTCCTGACTATAACCCAGTTGCTGAACTGAAGACAGAGTTGGAATCCGGGCTCTACTTTTTTTGTCTCCCATCCTATTGGCCTGTGGAACATATAAATAAAGGAAGCTTTGCTTCCTGGACATCAGAGATTCCAGTGTTCCCATAGCACTCTGCAGATGGCTGGCTGCTGAGCAGTGAGAGGCCAAGCCAGTGATGCAAAGCTCCAAGGAAACCTGCTGAAACTTGTTGGCATTTCTAGATGCATGGTTCTACCATGTATTTGCACTGTGTTCACAGCTTGAAATGTTACCTACCTGTTGATGCTTCACACCAGGACCACCACTGTCAAACTTCCCAAATTGCCTAGGTTAAGCATTTGTGTGTGTACGTGTGTGTGTGAAACCTCCAGTAATTACTTTGGGCGGAAGTATTTGATTTGTGACACAATAGAGCTTTTTTCTCACTTCCAGAGCTCTCACTTCTATCTTCATGCATTGTAGTCCACATTTTGTCTGTGCCTGATGTTTAGGCACCATGTCCTCTCCATACATGGAACTCCAGTGCCTAAAACGGCACTTGGCTCACAACAGGCAGTAACATAGGTGTGTCGACTGTATGAGCAAAATGTTGCGACTTCCTATTAGTTTATATGTAATTGACTCCTATGTACTCAGCATTATTCCCTCCATTTTTCATCTTTTTTAATCCCAAATATTATTTTTGTTGATTCAAAATTTAATGACTCTGTCAATCAACAAGTACTAATTAGGCACTTAAACTACATACTAAGTATTCTTATAGGTACTGGGGTTACTAGCAATAAAAAACAACAGACATGCTCTCATGAAACTCGACTAGTATGCAAATAATCAAGTATATTGTATGTTCAGACTGTCATAGGTGCTATAAATAAGAAAGGAATAAAGCAACCATGGGAATAGAAGGGGACACCTGGGTGGCTCAGTGGGTTGAGCCTCTGCCTTCAGCTCAGGTCATGATCTCAGGGTCCTGGGATCAAGTCCCGCATCGGGCTCTCTGCTTGGCAGGGAGCCTGCTTCCTCCTCTCTCTCTCTGCCTGCCTCTCTGCCTACTTGTTATCTCTCTCTGTCAAATAAATAAATAAAATCTTTTTTTTAAAAAAAGAAGGAATAGAAAGGTAGAATGTTATTTTAAATAAAAGATAACAAATGACATCATTCCCAAGATGACAGTTGAACAGAAACTGAGAGTGAGAGCAGTAGTTAAGTGAACATATTGACAAAGAACATGCTGAAAAGTGGAAACCATAATTGTAAATGCCCTGAAAGTGCATTGATGCACTGGAAGGAAAGCAAGGAGGCCAATATGGCTGGAGCCAACTGGTTTTAGAGGAGAGTGGTTGCAGAGAAGAAACAGTGGCGAGAAAATGTGATTGTATATCAGGAGGATATGGGATACTCTTTTTTAACAAAAAAGCAAAACGGTTTTACTAATATTTTAGAAAAAAACTTGTTTCTAGCTGCTGCATAGGGTGTAGACCATGGTAGAGCGGTAAGCGTGGAAGACCACTCAGTACACAGATTGTTAGGGCAGCTGTAACAAAGTACGACAGTCTGGGTTGCTTCAATAACAGAAAGTTATGGTTCCAAAGTCCAGGAGGCTAGAAGTCAGAGAGCAAGGTGTCTGCAGGGTTGTTTCCTTCTGACGATGATGAAGAAGCAACTCTTCAGTGTCCCTCTCCTACCTTCTGATGGTTTTCTGGAAATCATTGGTTTTCCTTGGCCTATTGGTACATCACTGTGATCTCTACCTTCATGTCCCATAGCCCTGTCCTGTGTGCTTGTCTGTCTCTGTATCTAAATTTCTTATGTTCATAAGGACGTTAGGCATTGGATTCGGGTCCACCCTAAGGACCTCAACTTCATTCAACTACATCTACAAAGACTATTTCTGAAAAATAACACTGAGGTGATCGGGATGAGGACTTCGATGTATCCTTTTAGGGAAACAATTCAACTCGTACCATTGCACTAAGGAAATAATCCAGTCCAGAGATAATAGAGGCTTAGACCAGAGCACAAACACTGGAAGGAGAGAGAAGTGGTCAGGATAAGGATTATTTTGAAGATTGAACGGATTTTGCTGATTGAGTGTGAGAATAAGGAATAGAGGGAAGCATGGGACACTTGAGATTTTTTGGCCTGAATAATAGCCATGTTCTGACACTGAGAAGACTGAGTCAGAAGCAGATGTGTGAAGGAACGTCTAATATTTTTTTTTTTTAAGATTTTATTTATTTATTTGACAGACAGAGATCACAAGTAGGCAGAGAGGCAGGCAGGGAGAGAGAGGAACGGAAGGAGGCTCCCCGCTGAGCAGAGAGCCCGATGTCGGGCTCGATCCCAGGACCCTGAGATCATGACCTGAGCTGAAGGCGGACTTAACCCACTGAGCCACCCAGGCGCCCCTAATATTTGCTTTTTGACATCTTGACATGCTACCAATGATATCTGGTTAATTTCTAAGCAAAGATGTTGACAAAACACTTAGATATATGTATAAGTCTGGCTTATGAAATTTTATAGCTACAACAACACATAATCAACCTAGTTCAACCAATACTTACTAGAGATGAGGAGATCAGTATATTTTAAAAGGTTCATTTAAAAATAATATAAAAGGCCTCGTTTCAGGCCACTGAGACATGCAGTAGGTAAAAAACAAAACTCGAATCTTTTGACTTCCAATCCAGCATTTTCTCCATTATTGTACCAGGCTTTCATCAGCATTTTTTAGTTCCACATGCAGGTAGTAAACAGCAGTTGGTAGCTGAATGCAACAAAAATGTAAATAATTTTAATTCTGGGCCCAGCAGTTGGGTGACAACATTTCCAGCATGAGGTCTTTGTTCTCCAATATATTATCACAAAATTTATAAACATGATAACATGGTCAAAAATATCTCAAGCTAGAATAATTCTAGAAGTTGAAAGGTTCCTTTTGCCTCTATTAATTTTCAGAGCTCTGATCCATGATGTTGAGGCTCTGTTACCTTGAAGCACAGAAACAGAATCATATATTCAACCCTCCTGCTCGCTTCTATTACCTGGCAGCTGACTCAGTCGTTGAGGCAAAGAAAATATTTTGTCCATTTGAAGATTTGAGATCAGCTTTCTATGTTTGGCCGTCTGACTAAATTTACACTTCAAGAGGTTTTGAAAGATACGATCAGTGTGCTGGTCTTCCTCTAGCTTTGAACAAAGTTTCTTTTTTTTTTTTTTTTTTGCAAGTTAAAGATTCCTGTACTTTTCGTTATTTTCATATTGCAATAGAATATTTGTAAAAATGACACAGAGAATGATGCAAAATGATATTACTTATAATATGCACATATATTTTACATATCTGTAAACTTTCTGCAGAAATATGGCATAATGTTTGGTGGGTTTCTTTACAATTATTTTTAACTATGGTGGATGGGTATTTTATTGTGAGTACTGCAGCACTTTCTTATTCATCATTGTAGCAATTGATTACCTGAGACCTGTAAAAAATAATCGAGTAAGTCCAGGAAACTGAAAGAGGTTAAATCCATCAGAAAGCTTATGCTGTTAAGGTATTGCAGTTCTGAACCCGCTGGAAGGTTGCTGGGCATAGTGGTAGTTGTATTCTTTGACCATGGCCAGGAGATCATCAAGCAGCCTATGTGAATCTCAGAAAGAAAAGAGATAGAATAGGTTTCCATGTATTGATATGTTATAAATATTCATATGCACTTAATGCTCAGGGAGTCAAAACTCAATCAAAAGCAGCTCTTAAATGTACCAAATTTCAACCCTTCTAATGTTTTCAATTAACAAATTCTATCACTACCCAAAGGAGACAAAGAACAGGGAGAGCTCGTCGGGTCCTTTTAGCCAGAGTATTTGACTCATTTTGTTTTAAATCCTGCTAATAAGATTTTGGAGATCAATTGAATACACCAAAACATACTAAAGGCTGCATTCTGGACACAAACTTAATATTGATAGATGCTAAATTCCAATCTAATAATAAAGGATATTTTGTCCTTCACATTAAAATGTAACAAAAGAATTTCATTAGAAGGTAACATGGGCTGCTTACTTATGAACATATAGTCTTCTAGATATTTTCTAGAAAAAATGAAAATGAAAATGAAAATGAAAATGAAAAAAATTTAAAAACAGCAACAGTGTGACATCTCTGTTACCCATATGCACTCATTACTATGGTGAGAAAAGAAATGATGGAGACAAACACACTTGCAATTTTTATGTAACACTGATAAATTCCATCTGCTTGGAATGAAAGTCACATCCTTTGTGTTTAAGGGATAAAGGTAGTGTTATAGATTACAGCACCCTGAAGGCACTTGTGGCAGGTGCAGTAATTTAAGTCATCCTAAACGCTCACTAAGGCAGCCACCGTATGAGGCCAGGTGGGTAAAAATACCAAGCAAAGTAGTTTTGAACCACTTTGCTTTTCTAACAGTCTTGAAAAACAGAAGAGATTTTCATATCTCTCAGGTGGCTTGGATATGACCTCAATGGAAAGCAGAGAAGGTATTCTCAAATTCCTTCCAGCCTTGCCCTTTGATTCTATGGATTAGAAATAAAATCAGGCTAACGTGTAGATACACATATTCATCAGCCATAGTGTCCAGTAGAGGGCGCTAGAAAGGCAGTACGACAGTGTAGGATCAGATTCCTATCTTAAATGATGACAGGTAGATCTTTTAAATAAAGAAATATGGAAAGACTTTTTTTTTTTTCTAAACACACATTAATCTGTAAGGCTTGACATTTATTCTTCAAATGCAATGTGAAATTGTCATTACTTTTGTTTTCAAAATTTAACTTTTTAAATTAAGATTGCTTGTCATAATGTGTTCCCTCAACAGTAAAGGGAACCGAATTCCTGTAACATGATTGCAGTATTCAGTTTACATTGTTTTTATTAATTCCCGTTGGTTCCTGTTGAGAAGGGAGCAGAGAGTAAATTATTTCTGGCCTTCAATATTCTCTTCTAAATTTAAACACCAAAACTGTGAATCCAAATTCGGGGGGCTTTTATTTTCTAAGAATGATATTTATTGAATGTTAAAAAGTTCAGAGCATTATTCAAATATCCCTTCCAAAGGCCTTGTTTATGTTATAAACCACATGTATAGCATGGTTTCTGTATTATACATAAATACAACCCAAACAAATGTTGACAAATGGTCTCTTATGACAACTTTTTTTTTTAACTCCCTAACTTTATAGATTTTATGAAGACATTTAGGAAAAAAAAAAAACAAAAAACAAAACAGTGGAAAGTTTGAGAAAATGTCCTGAACGGAACTGAGTTTCAGAATGTTACAAAAGGAATATGAAAGTTAGCCAGAGAAGGGTATTTTAGATAAATGGTAAATATACATAACCTAAGAAAGAGCACATTCTATGTTATTTCATGCTGCCTTACCTCTTTCCAGGGACAAGGCTTACAAGCCAATGACAACTGGCCTTTACCTGGTGTGGTACATTCCTCTCCAATAAATAAGAGTATCGCGCATAACGCTCCATACTCTTTGTACAGCCACTTGGATTTATATCAAAGAACACCCTAAAGACCAAAAAAAAAAAAAAAGAGCACGCATATGTGAACAATATTAATAAATACAACTTGCTGGAAATTCTGAATTTTAACATTCCTGTACTTTTGCATTAAGGGCCGCTCAGACTTTGGTGGACATTTGCATATTTTTTTTTTAATTTGGTAGAATTTACAACATCTGCAATCCTTGGAAAGGTTGAAAACAAAGGCCAGGCATCTGTACACATCTTATTTGAAGAGAGGCTCTATTTCTATATATTTTTAATTCTAATTTTGTCCAATTTCATATTCATCGGGAGTGCCAATAGTCCTAGAGCTGCATCTGCTGACCAGTTACAGCTGTGCCCGTGAGGGTGCCTGCCGGAGATCTGTCTTCTCTGTGTGGTGAGGGCACTTCTCTCAAGGAAAACGGAGAGCCCTAAGAACCATACGTTTCTTCTCCCCTCACTGTTCTGTGAAATGATTAGTCATCATCCCGGCGGTTGCTTGGTTTCTCTAAGTCTTATTTGGAAGCTGCCGAGATGTAGTCAGATGCAAACACCACGATCCGGAAGCATTTAAACACTGGCGACGGACAGCATGGCATCACAGCGGAGCACTTTTATCTCAAGCCCTAGACAGCGAGGCAGCAGAACAGAGCCGTTTAACTCTGGGGGACAGCACTGAAAAGCGTGGCAGCATATGAGAGCACATACTGGAACAGGCTGACACACAACATTTGGCTTATATCAGGACAAGGGCTCAAAAGCGATGGAAAGACAGAAAATAAGCTTCTAATTTCCTTCCTAGAAATTAGGTCCAGCTTCTGACTACTGTTCTGTGTCGGTTGGGGTTTTTGAATACATAAAAGCAGACGGGCTTTAATTCATATCTGGTAATGGGTTTCCTTCTTTTCTTTATTTCTTTTTCTTTTTTCCCTTTTAATTTCTTCAGTGTGACTCTTCCAGTCTGGCTAGAAAAAAATAATCTCTATTTTTCAAATAACCAGTTTCATGACTCATGTGCACACCTTCATATATATATATATATTCCTTCAAAAATACCTACTATGGACCAGGTACTCTTTAGTTGCTAGGAATATGTCAGTGAGCAAAACAGACAGATGTTCCTGCTGTCCTGGAGCTTACTATCAAAGTGTGGTGACAGAAAATAAATGTGCATAAAATATATAATGGACCAGATGGTATGCAGGCCATGTAGCAAAGTAAAGCAGGACATAGAATAGGGAATGCCAATCCATGTTAGGGGAAAGTTGCACCTTTTTTGTTTTTTAAGATTTTATTTATTTATTTATTTATTTATTTGAGAGAGAGAGTTTGTGCACACAAGCATGGGGAGAGGCAGAGAGGGAAGGAGAGAGACAAGCAGACTCCACGCTAAGCACAAAGCCTGACATGGGGCCCATCCCATGACCCTGAGATAATGACGGGAGCTGAAACCAACAGCTGAACACCCAAATGACTGAGCCACCCAGGGGCCCCAGGAGAGAGTTGTACTTTTAAATAAAGTGATAAGGGAATAAAAACGTTTAGTAGGTGGGGGAACGTAGCCCTGTGACTCTGTGTGTGTGTGTGTGGGTGTGTGTGTGTGTGCGCACATGTGTGAGCAAATATACAGAGGGGAAGCATGTTCTAGATAGAAGGAAAAACAATGTGAAGGTGACTAAAGCTGTTGCTTTGTTGCTTACTTCTAACTAAGGACTGGTATCTGCCTTGCTTCCCACTTCTCTTTCTTCCTCCTTTTATTTATTTCTTCATTTCATAAACCTTTGTTGAACATCTGTCACATGTGTACTGTACCAGCCACTGAAATAACTAAAATGCATAAATTGCTGTCCTGAGCAGATTCACAGTCTGAAGGAGTCTACAGGTAAATATCTTTAGTGAGTCATTCTTGCTTAAAGGTTTCCTGCAATTTGTTTCCTAGACTATTTTGAGGTAATTACATATTTCCTTCCCGTCACCCGGCACTTCTAAAAATATCTGAACTGGGAAAGGCATTCTGGTCACTTAATTATTTTGGTATGTTTAATTATTTGGAAGCTTCCTGCTTCTAAGATAGAGGCTAGGTCACTCCAAGTTCATTTGACAACATATGGAAAATCCGAAGTTCATTGTGCAGGGCCCTAGCTCCAGTTTCTGCCAGACTTGCTGAGTCAAGGGTCATTTTTCAGTCTCTGACCTGCTGCCCCCTTCAGCATCTCTTTTGCTAAGACTCTCTCCTTGCACCTTCTAGACTGTTCTCCCTTTGTTACTCCCCTCCTCTCTTTACCCTTGCATTGACTTCAGAACTCAAATTCCTCTCACTCCACTGAGCACTGTTCAGCTATTTCTGATTGCGATTCCCACACTCAGCTACAAGGGCCTATTTTACATATTCGAGACCTATATAGGTTCTCAGCTAAGCTAAAATAGGCTTCAACTATTTGAGCCACATAGAAATTTTTTTTTTTGTAAAGCTCACCTAAAAGGACATTTTGATTTCAAAAATATTTTTTCTTTATAGAATAAAAATGGCATTCATTCAGAGGTTGATGTATAAAATCAGTAAACTCCCTTTTCCCCCATGTGTTTATATTTCTGATTTGTAGCAACAAGTTCCAAGCCACTAACAATATGGGCAAGCCTTTTGTACCCATCTCCATCCCTGTGCTGCAGTCTCCTGGGATAGTTGTCTTTCCCCGTCTACTCAGATCCACTGTTTGCCAGATTTAGGTGTGACCCACTTTGTCTCCTTTGGAATGAGCAGCTTTACCTATTGCTGAGCCTCACATATTCCAGGGAATACACAAGCTCAGGTAAGGTTTCTTTACCACAGGCTTCACTCCTTAGTCTTTACAGCCAGCAAGAGAATCACCTTAATCCTTCCCTGTGCCTTTTCCACCTCAAACCAGAGATGTGCCTTGTCCACACCCTACAACACATGGGCTTTCAGCTGTAAGTTCCCTCTTGACCTAACTGTTCAATGATTTCCACAATGTGGCCTCAAGTTAGAAATCCAGCCCTAGAGAAGAGAACCAGAACTTGGGAACCTTCACTGGATCTTAGTAGTTAACTGAGATCTAAGTGCAACAGATGAGAAGATAGAGGAGGAACAACAAGCTTTTCTGTTCCTACTGAGCCGGATACCATGTAAGTGGTAGGCAAATTAATCTGCCCTATAATTATATAGGAGAATGAAGAATTGAAGAAAGGAAATTCTCTGCTGCTTAAGTTCAGGATTGCTTCATTCAGGGGTACTGGGCCAGGGCCGATGGAGAGCATTCCTCTGTGACTGGGGTGGAGAAAAGAGGAAGAGAGATTTTCTCACAAGGATTCTCCCTCCATCAGGTATGAATAACAGTCACAAATCCTGTATTGCACAATGGGAACTTTATTCTATTAACTCAGCTCAGTCTCCTCTGTGAGGCTCAGTCGAGGCAGAAAGATACAAGTGTGCATGTTTTTTTAGCAGAGTTTTTTTTTTTAATTTTATTTATTTATTTGACAGAGAGAGATCACAGTAGACAGAGAGGCAGGCAGAGAGAGAGGGAAGCAGGCTCCTGCTGAGCAGAGAGCCCAATGCAGGACTCCATCCCAGGACCCCGAGATCATGACCTGAGCCGAAGGCAGTGGCTTAACCCACTGAGCCACCCAGGCGCCCCTAGCAGAATTTTACATTAGACTCTCACTATCCAGTGCAAGTCTTTCTCTCTGAGGTTCCTCTAGGCAAGTATCAGCTAGACCCCTTGCACCATGTGAAGGGGCAGGACTGTCATACTTTCCCTTAGCCCATGAATCTACTTTTTACTCTGGGTCCCTAACCACTCTACTTCTTACTGTCTACTCTGTCTACCCTGGGTCCCTGACCGCTCCACTTCTTACTGTCAGAACATTTAGCTGAAGACTCCTGCATTCTGCACTGGGAAATTGAATTGTTTTTCCCCTTATTCTTCGACCTCCAAGAAACACTAATTTATATAGGATGAGAGCAATTTTCTCTCTGCCTATACGGGTAAACCAATGTTTTCTTCATGTCATGCTTACTTGAAGTTACTTCATTGAGGTCTCAGCCTTCAGAATGTTTCCAGAATTTCCTTTAAACCTCACAGCCTGTTCCCTTTGGGATTGTCCCAACATCATACAAATGTCAGATATTGAGCAGACAGTGTTCTGGTATCCCAGAATTGGGATGGATCTGGTGTCCAAAGCTTAGGTTAGAAGGAGGAAAAAAAGAAGGAAGAAAGAAGAAGAGGAGGAAGAGGAAGAGGAGAGGGGGAGAGGGAAGGGGAGGAGGAGGAAGTAAAAGAAGGAGGAGGAGGGGAGGAAGGGGAAAAAAGAAGAATGAAGGGGAAGAGGAAGGAGGGGGAGGAAGAGGAAGAAGAAGAAAGAGGAGGAGGAGGGGGTGGGGGAAATTGTAGTGGTAGTAGTAGTACTGATGGTGGAGGAAGAGGGCAAGGAAAAAGACAAGGGAGAAGGAAGGAAGGAAGGAAGGCAGGCAGGCAGGCAGACAGACATCAAGTAGAGGTCTAGCACAGGATAGCTAGACAACTCTGCTGAAGTTCATTAAGAATTTAAAATAATACACTCACTCCCTGCAAACATCATTCAAGTTGTTTACCCCCAAATCAGGCTATATAATCTAAAAGCAAACAGTCTGCTGGGAGGGGAAGAAGGAATCTATAGAATCTGAAATTGTCAGTCTGATTGTGAATGCAGGGGCTTTCTCATTTGCTCCCTGAAGACGGAAAAATAAAGGCATGCTTCTTTCCACTCCTGGCCACTGAGAGGTCCATTAAAAGAGTCACTCATACAGATGCAGGGGGCTGGAGAAAGGGGACACTGACATATGACTCTCTGGATTGGTGTCTATGTAAGTGGTAGGCAAATTATTCTGCCCTATACCTTAAATAGGAGAATGAAGAATTGAAGAAAGGATAGGGGGAGGAAATAGTCATGCAGTGGTATATACTCTGTACACTTGGCATTGTAAGGTTGTTTGAGTTACTAGAAGTCAGGTCAGTAGAGATCTATCTAGCCAAGATCCCTCCCAAATAGAATGGGTGATAAGGAGACATAATGGCAAGTGACTCGAGGCTAAACACTGATGGGGGAGCTGAAGAAGGGCTTTGAGAAAACAGCTCAGAGCTGATTTCTCTGAATCATTCTACAGGTAGGCATTTTATGGTAATGAGGATAAATAACAGTGATGGCAGGAGCAGATGGGAAATGTCCATATCTTTTTTCCCTTTGGCAATGGAGTTAGGTGAACTTATTATTTTCAAAAAAAGTTTAATCCCATGGATTTCTTGAGTAATTTTCAGGAGAGAAAAAAAATTCTTAAAAGTGTAATAATAAACTCCCTAAGAGTTTGACAAATGGAGAAATAACCAGTCTAATTACATTTAGAGACATAAAGGAATATGATGAATGCTAACTCCACCTCAAAATATGTGAAACACTTTATAGCTACCTCTGTGAATAAATCCCAAAATACATGACTCTGGATTCCATTGTGTTACAGGCAAAGACCAGCCAGTACACCTTCTATATGCTTTTTTTCTTTCTCTGCAGCTGATGTAAGGTGATAGCCCTGTAGGTGGTATTTAGCCTAGAGATGTTCAGTTTGGTTTTGGGGTGGCAAGGTAATAGAGGGATTTTATAAAATTCACTTTCAATATTTAATAATATTGATATTTTATGTTGAATGAGTATTTAAAAAAGAAGAGTATCTTCCTATCCTGAACCTGTACCCTCACTAGTAGGAATCAGCATTAAGTCATCATAGCTGGGCTACCAAGTTTGCAGACCACACCTTCCAGGACCAAGTGAGGTTTAGGGAGGAAGAGAGATTTCAGAAGACAGATTCTTACCACATATATCTTCCCAGGTTATCGCCTAAATATTATGAAAGACAGGCATTCTGACAGAATGTCTGTGAGTAGAGAAAATACCCAGAAGTACTGTATGCTTCATAAAGAATGAAAAGGATGGGGAAGAAATACTGAGAATCTATTCTATTCTGCTGTCAGTGAAGGGACTGGGGATGGGACTCACCAGAGGTAATGGGTCAGGAGGACATTGAAGTATGAAAGTTGGCTCTTGGGCCCTAATAAGGAAACTTCAAAAAGATGTCATTCATTCAAAATGACATAAAAAAGATGACAGATTGAGAAACATCTTTTCAAAACTATCAAGTCAGTATATTCAGCCTACTCAACTTTTCAGCTACGTCTGGTGTCCCAGCTCCACACCATGGGTATCATATCATGGGTAATTACTGGGAGGGGAAGAGGCACATCCCACTATTTGGGTACTGAGAGAAAAAGGATCCACAATCAGGGCAAGTTGCCCCAGTTCCCAGGAGGACTCTGAATTAACGTCCTTTGGTCTGGGAACAATTTACCAAGTTGCAGACTGTCTAGTGGATTGTAGAAAAAAAGCAAAATAGTCCGTGTATTTCAGTAGGAATTTGGTTGTTCAAAAGTAATTGAAATATCTCACTGATACTCTTAATTGAAGATAGGTTGACTTTTTCTAGATGTTTTAAGTGCATATATAGATATGAGAATTAAGACAAATGAAAAAATATTTTTATTTTATTATCTCATTATTTGTTAAGAATTTTTCACTTAATTAGTCCCAGAGTGTGGGTTGGCGAATGTTATAAAAAATACAATGGCATTATCTTTGTGTTTCAGTCCAGATAATATCACTTAGAATTTAAAGCAATTTAAGATTATTTTGCCTTGCTGAAAAGAAAGATATTCAGTGCCTTTGTTCTTAGAAATAGATTGTGCTCACACTTCATTCTTTCATAAAAGATCAGAGTTTTCTAGGAGATATATAATAATACTAGGTATGTAAAGAACTGACATTAAGAAAAGAGATAGGGAGCAATCTCTTCTGTAAAGGATATCGTTTTAGGGTTTAAATACCCTCAAAAATACATAATAGATCTGAAACTTCTTAAAGTTTCCCACTACCAAAACAAACTGAATAGAAATTAGCATGAGATCATCGATCAAAACCTAAAACCCAAGGTCCTGTATATTGTACAGCATATGTTTACTACCTAAGAAGAAATAACCCACCAAGGTATAGCAGACACACTATCACACTGTCTCTCTATAAAGCATTAAAATAATCACCTGGTTAGAGTAGTCAATCACACAAAGTCATGGCTTGCACAATGTGTTGAAATATTTTTCCCATTGCCACTATTCAATTGATAATATAAGAATAAATATTATTATAATGTTGTCAGGACTAAAGTCAATTTTATCTACATTTCAAGATCTATTCACATTCATAGAATTTTCCAAGTACCTCTTTGTTTTAGCTCCTCCCCTAAACCTACAGAAGAGTTCTTGCTACAGGCAGATTCATAAAGTTAATATGTTTCATTAAGCCCATGAAATCCTAGACTAGAGGAGTTGATGCCAGAGACTGGCAATGTGGTAGCATGCCCTGGAATCATATGCTTTGTTGCCCAAGAACAAGTTTAACTGAAGGACAAGTTTAACATCTTTGGAATAGGACCAGAGGTGTGCAACATGTCAGTGAAAGAGCTCTCCTCACAAGAGGGCTGGGTCTTGAAGTTAGGAGTGTCAGAGGAGAAGTGAGCTGTGAAGAGAGACCTCTCTATCCTGGGAAGATGTAGTATCAAGGGGAGTAGTATGGTGTCGCAAATTTCAGATTTTCTGATCTTTCTACAGGCTGCTATAGAGATGTTTATATGAGTTTGATATAGGAAGATAATGGCAGTAGATCTGAACAGAGGTCTATTGTTAACTTGTCTGTATATTCCGCTTTCAGAAAAAAGTAAGAACTGAGCCCCATGTTAGAAGAATTGAAAATGTATATATTTGAAATCAAGAGAAGGTTTTATGCAATGAAAGTATAAGTCAGCTTGCTCAGTTTAAATGTAAGTTTAATGCAAAATTTGTCTCCTGTAGTGGCAATGTTGGAGGGGTGCCTACTGCTTACTGCTTGTACCTAGTTTTATAAAGCAGAGTCACAGTGACAACTGATAGCAAATGACTACACTCAAACAATAATGCAGGCTACTAACAGTGTATTTGGAGCTTGGGGACATAGCAAAGACGGTTTCAGAGTTGTTTATTTTATTTTTATTCCTCAAAGACAGGTAGTTCTAAATTTGTATAGGTCCCATTATCTTGGCGAGGAATATCCAGCAAATTTTTCTGGCCTCTGTGGTCCACATGGTTTTAGAGTTAAGGCCCTGATCTGAGGATCTGACCTACAGCATGAGAAATGATTAACATAATTACCATAGAATCTCTATTTTAGTTCCAAAATTGTGAAGAATCTGAGATTAGCCCGCTTGCAAGCTACCAAGTTAGTTTGCTTTTCATATACATATATAGCCAGGAACACAAAGCCCAAAGCCAAAGACCCAGATAATTTGATACTCACAGCAAAAGCAGTAGCCAGAGCAATATCTTAGTATTGAATCCCCATGACCCAAGCCCCATGGGGCAACATGATGAGGGCAAAATGTTTACTTCTGCATGCAATGGTTTGCATCACAGTGGAGGACCCCCGAAAGTAAAAGATACAAAGCTTTTATGGCTATTGGCACATCTGCTTACCCTTCTCTCCAGAGAGAGAATGAGTGCTCATTACCCTGGAAAGCAAGCAAATGCTGACACATGGTATTAACCATCATACTTCACTGTCCTAAAATGTCTCTGGGTGTCTCTATCTTTAGGAAGAATTCCCTATAGCTCCCAAGACATGTTTGTTCTTCAAGAGGACCTCCACTGTACAGGAACACAAGATATTTATGAATTATTGCTTCCTTATACTTCATTGAGAAATTTAGGGTCAGGTGGTGACTGATACAAGCCTTCATATATCTGATCATATAAGGAAGGTTAACTGACAAGATATCATTACTGTGGAGGGAATTCTTGATAACTTATTTCTTCAAGTAACTGTGATGGATTCTTTGTAGTCCAGGTAGTCAAATTTCTGTCTACAATAAGCTAAGCAGAAACAGTTTACTGAGAGACTTAAAGTTATTTGACTTTTCTCTCAGCAGATAGCTTCCTCACTTGAATTGTTTTTATTCTCACCTTTTTATATGCAAGAAAAATTACTTTTGTTTTTGTAACACGCAAGTTTTTATTTTTGAGTTATAACATACACACATTGAAGTGAACAGATCTTAGGCATATAGTTCCAGGAGGTCTGACAAATGCATCCACCTGTATGCAACACATTATAGAATGTTTCCATTACCATGGGAATTCCTTCATATCCTTTCCCTAGTCAAACAAATCCTGCCCCAAACAGAGGCAATGGCCATTCTGTCATTAGTAACCTCCCTGAATCTTCACTCCCATCTTTGAAGGTTACATTCATCTCCTTGAGTACATCATTCTCAAATGGAAACTATTTTTTTTTCTCCCTTACTCTACCTATCTCACAGCCTGGAGCAGAATAAATGTTCCATTTCACTAAGTGGCCCTACCAACTACTTAGTTTCTCAGGTCTGTAAAAAGAACTCATCTTTGATTCTTTTCATTTTCTTTCCATTCCACATCTAATTTGCCATCCTTTGCACTGTAACAACACTGGACCTCACCATCATTTCATTCCTCATCTGTGTTTGTTCAACAATATCCTATGACATCTCTCTACCTCTTCTCTCATCTGTGAAATGTGAAATGGTGCACATATTTAGCAGCATAAACCAAATCATGGCTTTCCCTGGCATAAGACCCTCTATTGTTTATCATTACAATCTGAATGCAATCCAAATTCTTTATTATGATCTTTAAGACCATACATCCCCTGAGTCTTGCCCATTTTTCTGATTTTGTTCCCTCTACTGTGACCTGTGTACTACTTTCCAACTCACACTAAAATTTCTGTGTCTCTGTGACAACTTCTTTCTCCACCAAATATGAAGAAACACCCCCCTCTGATGTCAGCTTAAAGCATTTGAAAATTGGTTTGACTTATGGCTCATAGATTTGATAAAAGACATGACCTAGTTAATCGACACCATCCCTTACCCACCAATATCACACTTAGTGAAGCCGTTGGAACTTGAATGAAAAAGAGTTCAAATGAAGGAAAGGATGAGTGAGGAGTGGTAAGATATTTCAGCTCCAGAAGGAGAATCTGAGGGAGGGAAGGCTGGCTGGTACTGGCCTGTGTTCCCTTGGCGGTTCTGGATGAGAGGAAATGAAAGTCTACTTCACTTTTGTCCTCTGGATTTCCAAGACTTGGCAGCTATGTTGTTGCAAAAGCAGGGTGTTTCTACACTTGCAGGGGAGCTGGGGGGCGGGGAGGGCTGACCGCCTTTTCTACATGATCACCAATGCCAGAAGAGCTAAACAGAAAAAATGGAAGTGAATCTGCCCAAGCTATAAGTGATATTTTCTATGCCAAGAAAACAGATGATGACAGCTCCAGCAGCTGAAACAGCAAAAACATCGGGTCTAAATCCAGACAAGTCCTAGAAGGAGGTCTCTCTCTTGCCCATGCCTTGTTTATGTCAGTTCCCTACAGCATGGTTGCCAACTGAGTGGGAAGACAGAAGAAATTTGAAAGTTGGCCTTTGAAATGAGTCCCCAAGGGCTTTGAACTGGGGCTGAGTTATACCCCTTGAATTTATCTAAAATCACTGATTTTTGTTTTATTTTCTTGAAAATGTGTATATTAATTTGCTTACCACTTGCCAATCTGTATGGTGAGACTGAAAGTAATTCTAATAATAATATATTAAGAATATCCAAGTTAGTCACTGATAAAGTATTAAGCTCGCTTGCAAAACCCAACTACCACAACTGTTATTAATGCTGAACTTTTATTAGATACAAACTTGATGCCAGGAATCTGCAAAGTTCTTTTGATACATTTTTTAATTCAATCCTCAGAACAATATGCTGTAGTAAATCTAATTATCATCAACCTCATTTTGCAGATGATATAACTGAAGCACAGATAATATGAATAAATTTCCCAATTTTACACAGCTAGCAAGTGACAGAAACAAGATAGGAATTCTTGCTGCCTTCTTAACTACTGTGTAATATTTCTCCATACAAATCAATCTACTGTCCACATACTTTATATATATTTGTATAGAAGTGTACAAAATAGCCCCTCAAAATTATTTTCTAGCAGCACTTATACCTTCTTTCAAAATGATAGTTTTATTTACTACTATTCTTCTTCTTCTTAAGTAGATTACCTATGTACTTATTTTATTTGGTTTAAAAATAACCAGTTAACAATAAAATAACCAGTTTTTGGATTTGTAAATCAACTTTACTACTTACCCATTTTTTGCTTTTGTCTAAATAATTTCCTTATGCTTATTTTCAATTATTTTCAAAGGTTTTCAAGTGATTTAATGCTTAAAAATTAGTGCTTTATGATAAGAATATTTTCCTGAGTATAGCTTCAAAACTCTGTATAGGTTTTAGTATACTAAGTTCTTATTTCATAAATAGTTTGTAAATATGACTTTGACTTCTTTGTTCATAGAATTATTCTGATATTTGTTTGAAATTTTTCTATCAGCTTTGGTTTTAGAATAAATTTTTGTAACAAACTAGTTTCATTAGATATGTTATTCAGCATCTATGCAGTCATATTTATTCAGATTCATATATGCTTTCAGGTCCTGATACTAGCATGTTAAATTCTATATCTAATACAAATTAATTGATCCTACAGAGGCATAAAAATGTTATATGTATAAAAAAGTAATTTTAGCATCCTTGAAATGTGACCTATTTAATTCATGCTTTTCTGATTGACGGAAGAGCCAACAATTTACCATTTATTGGTATTTTATCTGCTGAGGAAATTTTCTACCTGCATAAACTATCAATACAATGAGGCTGTAGATATCCACAAAACATAAAGTAAATGCATAGCTATGGAAGGGGCGTGGAAGAAAGAGACCACAAGTAAGGGGAATCCCCTAAACAGCATCTCAGCCACAACCAAGGAATTTTAAGGGAAGATGATAGGAGCCAAATAAGGTTGGTCTAACCTCCAGGAGAAAGAGGTAAAGGAGTCCTGTCTCCACCAAACTCCTAGGCTTCTAGCTGCTGGAGTTTCTGAGCTAACAACCTCACAGCCTGATTACAGAATGCAGATGGATTCTAGATCATACCAGTGGGCAACATAATGGTCAACCCCTGTCATCTGTGGAAGTCAGATTTTTCGAAATATGAGTGAAAGAAAAGTTTCCTATTAGAAAAAAAGAAAGGAACGAAGCAAAACAAAAGGAAAGAAAATGAAATTTTTTAAAAAACATGAAAATTCAAGAGTGTACTTCTCAAATTCTATTGTATTTTGAGTGGGTAGTATTGATTAGAAAAGTAGATCAAAGAAGAAATCAGACAGGCATCAAAGTATGAGGAAAATAGGATAATTTAAGTTGAAAATTCAGAAGAAATTGTATCAGTCAGCAAGACTTATGAAAAATAAAACAGAATGAAAATGGAGAAACTGCAAAAAGAGTATAGTCTTATGAGCCAACAACACACTACAGCTAAGCCAAGTTGCCTCCGGCTTTCACAGAAAGGGTTGCTGTGAACAGGCGTCACTCCATGTGGCCTGCAAAGGGGACCTACTCCATCTGACTCTACCGGAATGAGAAATCCATAGGAAAATGAAGTAACAGTAGCCATGGACAGAATTTCTCGTGGTCTGTTTTGCTTCTTCTACTTTGAGAAGACATTTGGAAGGGATTCATACAGCAACAAGTAAGGTCAAAGGGAAATAAATTATTAATAAACTTGAGCCTGTGCACTTATGACAATTTATACACCTGGTGCATTTGTTTTGTCTTTCCCTCCAACTTTGGTTACCACTGGTGAGGATACTACTAATCTGGTAGTTGCATCTATAACTTTTCTCTCGTTCAGGTCAATGATATCACTGGAATATTCTTTGACTGTGATATGACTGACCCTTATTATGTGGCTTTGAACTGAGCACTTGGAACAGTGATGTTACTCTCTGGCCAGATGTAGAAGAAATGGGTTTGTTCAGATTGGGTAGGCAGGTTGTAACAAGTCGTCAACATCATCTATAGCACAATCCTATCAGTTAATTATGGGGCGTGCATTTTCCTAATGAATAAATTCTTTTCAGTGCATGATATCTCAGCTTTCTCTCTGTGACACATTCTAAGGATGAGAGAAAAAGTAAGAAAACCATCTCTGTGCCCATTGGCTTAAACATGGAGCCACAATACATAACCCTGGGCACAAATTAAGGGAAATGCATAGCTGAAGATACCCATTCTATCCCTGGTACTGAGGAATTCATCATCATTGTCACTAACATTTATTGAGCTATGAGCTGCTCTATGTTTTAAGTCATGCAATCCTTACAATAACACTATTATTATCCCCATTTTCAGGCAAGGAAATGGAAGCCAAAAGTTAAAATCACTTGCCACAGTTCACACAGTTAACAAGTGGTATAGTCAGATGTAAGCTTGATCTGAACCCAGAGTCTGAATAACTATGCAGATGTCACAGGTAGATTTAACCCCCGGATTGAAGGATCGCTATCAGGGGGACAGGGCCTATGGCTGAATTTCTCATATTATAAGAGACATTGTACTTAACAATGAAGCCTACTTGGATCCATTCCTCAACTTCTTTGGGCTTGCTAAACCAGAAGAGTCTCCTCAGCTGAGTCTCCTCAGCTACATATTCTATCCTTCCTGGAGGTTGCATTAACCTGTCTTATCTGCCCTAATTATTGCTTATCTCAGCACTAATTTAGTTCAACCTTAAGAATGCAGAAGTTTAAACAATTGAATTTTCTTAAATTGCCATGGCAAAAACTATTTAAGCTGAAGGCTTAGCATTTCATACCTCTTAGTTTTAAAATATAACAATGATAAATTTCAGGTATCTTTATTTCTATTCTTGACACACCTTCATATCTATTATTTCACCTTATTCTCATCACCATCTTGAGACAAGGCATATGAGGGATAGTTAATCTTATTTTAGTGATGTACAAATAGCCTGGAAATAAATGTTAGGGAGACTTGATAGCTGTTTTTAGCTATGTCAAGGGTTGTCCGAGAAGAGAATTAGATAATTTGGTACAGATCCAGAAAGCAGACCTGGGACTGGTATGGAAGAAGTTGTAGAGAAACTAATTTAGCTCAATAAAGGGAAAGGTTGAAACAATTTCAATATAGAAAGGGCTGCCTAGGCACTTTCCAACAGAAAGCTCACTCTCTTGGGAAGTGGGAAGGCCAGGTGAGACAGGTATTTTGTGAGGTGCCCCCAAATGTATGTCCATAATCTATGAATTGGGAACATAAATGTTTTGTGGTATTTTTCTAACTGTTGGATACAAAGGCTAGATAGTTGATGTTCTCTACCATAGCCCAGTGCTAGTTCCATTGGTAATCTTTAAACCCATGGCTGCTCTCTTCAATAATAATAAAAATGTAGGCCTATGTACAGATACTGCTATATTCATCCCCAGGGAGAAATAACTGAATCACAAAACATGGACTTTTCCTTCATTTTTATTCCTACCAAGTCAGAAAATTTAGTTGAGTTTTTGTCTATAGATTGTACTCAGTCAATGATCCTCTTCTATTATAACATCACATGCATAGACATAAGGTAATTTGAATATGCCTTTTCAAAGTACATAGACTACTTTGATAGACTTTATCTCCTCCCCTTTTTCACTAGCCTTTCTCTCTCATTGACTAAAAAGTTATTTACATAGAATGCACTGCTTCCCCAAGCATAAAACTCAAAGAATGCTGGGTCACAGTATGGATTTACCATTGAAAATCTTACACTGCGCAGATCAATGGCAAAACTAAGTGGTGTCACGGATGGCACAAAAGAAGCTTTATAAAGCTGTCATGAGCCAGAACGCCATAAACGTCATAATCAGGAGTTGAGACTTAATCAAAGTGATAATGTATGAGACCACTTCTATGGCCCTGAAGATCCCTGGAATTTACTTCAGTTATTAAAGCAAAATAAATGTTATAGACCATAAAGGTAACATTTAGAATAAGAATGTTAAAGAAGACTACATGCAAATGCAGGGCCAGCAACTCCTGGAGGAGATTATAGAAATGAGTGAAAAAAATAGCCATTTGTGCTAGAACACTGCTCTCTATAATACCGTAATATAAAGAAGTTATCACATAGCAACAACAATTTTGACAGTGGAGTTAGACAAGAAATGTATATTTCTATGAACTGCACAAAAAGAAGCTTTACAGAGAGATCACATGTTAGGTTCTTTCATGCATTCATAAAAAGTAAAATGCTTACATAAGTAAATACAATATGAGTGTTCTCTCCAAAAACTGTGAGTCTCTTGAGCCTCTATTTCCTAGTCTAGGTATGTTTAAACATCAAACTTAATTTTGTTTCCTATTGACTGGAATGGAAAAAAAAATGCTTTGCAAAAGCATACTCCAAAATACCCAAAGGCAACTAGCACATCAAAGAAAATTTCAAAGAAACACGCACACACCAAACATACACAAGAGTTGCAAATACCAATTTCCATACCCATTTCATCCTATGTAGACTTCTAAAAGTTTGCATTATGAACAGAAAGAGATTAAGTTAATTTTTCCCAGATATTAACTCTAGAATGTATTTTCCCTACTTTCACATGAAACATGAAAAAAGCCTGAAATAAGATTATTATTTTAACTTGATCATTTTCAACCTAATTAGAATGTCTTATTAAATTTAGTATTTTGTTTATAGTATCAATTGTGCAGTACCAGTTCCTTTTGTCTCTAGTACTTAGCACTAGGTCAGGTTCCATAGGTTATTCTATATATGATCTCTGCTTATTAGAAGTCTAGAAGATCACATTACCCATCAAAGTTTATAGTATCAAAAGAATAACATTTATTAATGTTAAAAACTATTTGCAATTGAATGCCTGGTTAAATTGGTCATTTTTAGTTTAATATAGAAAATTATCTTTTGATTTCTGAGAGAAGTATTTAAAATCCCATTTCAATAGTCTTTTGATTTTCTGCATTCTATAGCAATTGTACTTTCTCTTACTTCAAATTCAGCTTAAGTTAGATAGGTGGATATTTATTGAGTCTGATGCAGTTGAGGTTCAGTTCTGGAAATAATGACGTTTTATTTGGCTCTAAGAGGTGAAGTTATTCAACGTTTATAATTTAATTTTAGATCACCATAAAAATGTATTATGCAGAAGAAAACTATGATTACTACTAGTTGCCCTTTGTATGACATCTAGCTAAAGCATGCTATCCTACCTTGTTTAGTTCATTTATCAATAACTGGAATATTGTCAAATGAGAGACCTTGAGAAAGATGTGTTCTCACTGAAAACTTGGAATGCAAGTAAGAATGTTACATATGTAGTAAAAAAAGAGAGAGAGAGAGATAATGGAAATAGTCTTTTATTCACTGTTAATGTCACACCAATACTCTTAGTATGGTCATCGTCATCATCATCATTAAGAAGTACTAAGTATCCATTTGCTCTTAATCCAATCTGCTATAATTGCTGGATCCCATGGATTCCATCTGATGTAATTGCTGGTGGACACCTTCCCAATTAGATGATACACACATTTCCTGCAAGGCAGCTGCAGGAAATAAACAAATGAAATATAAAGCTGTAGTGTATTAGTTCTTTCTGTACCATTACAGCTAAATATCTTTCAGCTCTTTCTTTCCAGGGCAAAATGAAGATCTGGGATTCTATTATTTCATCAATGATCTCAATACTAACCTGATTAAATCATATTTTCACTTTCTTGATTAAGAATTCACTACTTACCTAAAATAGATATGCAATAATAGGCCTTATTTTTCAGTAGTAAGTGACCACAATTTATTCTCTTTAGCAGTGAATGGAGAGAATATTAAAATAATTTATCTGTACAATATGCTTAGTTCAGTGACTGGCAGAGAGTAGCAGCCCCAAAATGCCAACCATTATATAACATTTGATTTGAAATAACTTCTCTTTAAGTACATCAACAGCTTCCAGATAGATGCCCTTATTTTCCAATCTAGGCCTTCTTGAAATTCATTTAACTTTATGTTGCTATTTATGATGCTGTTAAAAATATATTCCACATGTATCTTTGTAAATCTTCTCTTTTGGTAATAGTTTCTGCCAAATATTTATTTTAAAATCCAATATGGAAAATTATTTTTATATACATCTACATTCACATGATTATATCAATGGTTTAATATTTTTAATATCTTGAATGGGGTTTTAAAATTATAATTTTGACATTAAACTATTTATTATAGCTGCTACCTGCTCCTATATGATCATACTCTGCCTAATAATGCATTTAACTATTTGAAGGCTTAAAAGACATAACAAAATTTTCATTTTATTCTATCTAAATGTCTTAGTGTCATAAGCAAAACAAATCCATTTTGTTGACTGACAATAGAAGTCTCAAAAATGTACTTTATGTAGAACACTTTAATGACCCATAAAGCTACAACAGAAGATATATGTATGCCCCAGCTCTAGTTCAAAAAATGAACAAAAATTATCCTTACCCTAATGATCTTATACAGATTATTCTTTACACAGCAGCCAGACTGATCCTTTTAAGATCTTATATTTTTTTCTGCTCCAAAGCCTCCAATAATTTATCTTATTAGAATAAAATCTCAAGTCCTTTTCATGATCTGTCATACATTATATCATCTGGCTCCGAGTTGCCACTCCAAATTTATTTTCTATCACTCAGTGCTCTCTTCATTCCACTCCAGCTATTCTGGCATTTTTGAACTTCAGTGAATGTAACAAGTGGCCTCCCATCTCCAAGTGTTGTCATCTGATAGATACTGCACCCAATCCACTGTTCCTGCACCTGAATGGCTCTTTTGCTTCTCTCAAGTACAAGGATGTAGCCTTTGACCAGAGGACAGTCTATTGAAAAGAGCAGCTAATAGTATGCCCTATCAATAACTCTTCTCACTGCACTTATCACTGCATACACACACACACTGGCAGGTACACACACACACACACACACACATCTTTATGAATCTATTTGTTCATTATTTGTCCTTCCCCATAAAATGCAAGCTGTATAAGGGAACGGGATTTGTTTTGTTCATTTCTCTCTGTAGCTCTGAAAAAAAGGTGCCTAGCCTCATACATAATAGGTATCCAATACAATTTTATGAAGGAAAAGAAGGAAAAGAAGAAGGCTGGAAGAAAAGAACAAATAAAAGAAAGAACTTGCTAGTAGCACTCATAATGAAATTTCAAATATTTTCTAATCATTTTACTATATTTGCCTGAGGAAACATATTCAACAATCAAGACTCACCTCAGAAGAAATCTCCATAACTCAGTATATGCAAATACACTCCTTCTCTTTTACCTTATAGCATATTGAACCTCTAATGTTACCTTAGTCACTTAACACATTACCCTTAGTCACTGAACAGATAACCCTTTATCTCAAGTCTGTTCTCATACTGCATGGTCACATTTTTTCTTAAACCTCAACTCCATTGTTAATTGTTATGATTCAGTAAGTCTAATTTCTATTCATATTTTATATAATTCTTTAGGTGGTAACTTTGTATACCACTTTAATCTCATATGTATCACTTAAACTTTGTAAGGACTGTTGCACCAGGTAGTATATTTCATAAATAACAGAAATACAGTGTATTGAAAATAACACTTCTGTGGTGGGAAAGAGAGCTTGAGATTGTTATTTAAAATGTCTCTTGAATACACAGTGGGTGCAGGACACTTCCTTTCATACTGGGAATATAACGTGCAATAAGCCAGTCAGATCTTTGATCTTAAAAGAGTTGTTCGCTAATGAAGAAGCAAGATCTTAAAGATTTAGACAACGATGAAAATGACGACACTCAAAAATAAAGGTTCCCAAACTTCCTGTTAGTACATCATAACCATAACAGGTTGAACCTGAGCGAATGTTCCAGATTCTCCTTCCTAAATATCTCCAAGTGGAACTCAGAGAATCATTCTAGATAGAGGGGCACCTCTGTGCAGAGAGTAGCAGATATGAGAGGCTGTTTAATCTAACAGGGTTAGAAAGAGAAGCCGCCTGTGAACCCTACTATATAGACCTTCCACCAGAGCCTATTTGTCTGTGTAGAAATACTGTAATTTGGCATCAAAGGAAAAAAATACCTAGAGAGGGATTCTGTCCCTTGCAACAAGATGATACCTAGCTAAGGAGTATATAATCTCACCAGAGATAACCATAATTTTAAAATGCCTTAGCTAAAATTTCATAATCTGCATTTGTCATTTCAAAATATAAAACCGTTGGGGCACCTGGGTGGCTCAATCATTAAGCGTCTGCCTTCGGCTCAAGTCATGGTCTTGGGTCCTGGGATCGAGCCCCACATCAGGCTCTCTTCTCGTGGGGAGCCTGCTTCCTCCTCTCTCTCTGCCTGCTGCTCTGCCTACTTGTGATCTCTGTCTGTCAAATAGATAAATAAAATCTTTAAAAAAAATAAAAATAAAAACATAAAACCGTTGGGGCACCTGGGTGGGTCAGTCAGTTAGGTGTCGACTCCTGATTTCAGTTCAGGTTATGATCTCAGGGTCCTGGGATGGAGCCCTGTGCCAGGCTTGAGGCTTAGTGGAATCTGCTTCTCTCTCTCTCTGCTTCTGCCCCTCCCAGTGTCCTGTATCTCTTTTTCTCTCTCAAATAAATATATAAGTAAATAAGTCTTTTAAATAAAGAAATTTTAAAAATATAAAATCTTTTTATGACAATAATAATTTTCTGTATCATTTTTATGGTGCTGTAATCTATGGGAAATCATAATTTATTTAAACTTATAATTATTTGGTATTTTTTTCTATTAAAATAATTTTAAAATGTCTGCTTCTGCTGGAGATGAAGAAAGTAACAACATAATGTCATTCCCACTTAACATCAAGGACAACTGGGTAATTTATAAAAGTAAAGTTTTTTTTTTAAATATTTTATTTATTTATTTGACAGAGAGAGAGAGATCACAAGCAGGCAGAAAGTCAGGCAGAGAGAGGGGAAAGCAGGCTCTCCGCTGAGCAGAGAGCCCGATGTGGGGCTCAATCCCAAGACCCTGAGATCATGACCTGAGCCAAAGGCAGAAGCTTTAACCCACTGAGCCACCCAGGCGCCCCTAAAAGTAAAGTGTTTTTTTTTTTTCAATTAATCAGGTGAGACTACAAAAATGATTACAAAATAGAAAATGACAAGCCTCATCCTGGGAGAAAAACGATTTATGGTGGATTCCATTTCTGATGGAGAAATAAGAGGGTAAGGAAGCAAGCAACCTTTGACAGAGGTAAGAAGAAACTGGCTAAACTCTTCCTGTGCATTTTAGAGACCAAGCACTGGCTCGTAAAATGGTTTCAAAAACTGAGGAGCCACAGCCACCAAAAGATTCTGCAACCATTCACTCACTTACCCATAGATTGTCACTGAATATTCACATGCCATATTTGGAGCAAAGAGAAATAGGTGAGAGATAAGGTCCCTAGGGTACAGGGAGGCAAAGTGGAGGAAGGCGGAAGACAGAACAGGAGAAATGAAAGAAAACCTTTGAAAGAACCAACTCAGAATTCACTGTTGTTGCCTAATATCTATTAAGAGAGGGATGGGGACCTCAGATAAACTTTCCACAGATGCTGTAGAGCTTTACTGTACACACTGCCAAAGGCTTGTAAGGCTGGATGTGGGAAAGCAGAGTGGAGATATGGTGCCTGTGTGACCGAGAACCAGGAACAATATACTATGAGCACAGAGAAATCCCCAGTAAACCGACCAAACAGACCTGGAAATCTGGCTGTAAATTAAAAAAAAAAAAAAATCTCCAACAGTTTGGAAGGTTGATGGCTGGAATATAAGGCACAAAGGGATTCTTGGCCTCTTCCTGGTGCTTCAATACCATCCAAAGGCAAGGTCTTGATCATGTACTCAAATCATTGAAGTCAGTGTTGAACTGAATCTAACCAAAGTAACAAAAGAACCAACCCTCTCAACTGCAGATGAGATTGTCTCAATGGCTAACGTTTACATATGAAGGAGTAGGTGCTTTTTTTTTTTTTTTTAAAGATTTTAATTATTTATTTGAGAGAGAGAGAGCATGCGAGGAGAGAAAGTCAGAAGGAGAAGCAGACTTCCTGTGGAGCTGGCAGCCTGATGCAGGGCTTGATTCCCGGGACTCCAGGATCATGACCTGAACTGAAGGCAGTTGCTTAACCAATTGAGCCACCCAGGCACCCTGAGCAAAAATTATTTTAGAATTAAGTTAATCACTACTATTCTTTTCCATAAGACATCTAGTGTACAATAAAAATAAAGAAATAGATAAAGCAATAAAATGTGATCAATTGTCCAAAATGAAACTGGGCTATAGAAGCAGACTTAGTGAGGGCCCAAATACTGAATTATCTGGTAGAGACTTCAAATTAACTGTGATGAATATTTTAAAGGGCCTAGAGAAAGGTAAGAAATATGTTTAAACTTATGGAAAATTTCATTAAAGAAGTGGAGATTGTAAAAAAGAGCTAAACATAAATGTTAGAATAAAAATATGAAAAAAATCTGATATCAACTTGAAGACAATAGGTCAAAAGAAATTCTCAATACATAGTAAAATTTAAAAAAATAAAAAAAATAAAGAAGAAAATAGATGGAAGAAGTTGAAATAGGGACAAGAAGTGACCATACGCTGCTGGAAAAGTAGAACCAATAGACTTGCTGGATGTAGAGCTGCCACAAACCTTGAATTTGTTTAAAAAAAAAAAGCATTATCTGTGAAGTGCAGTAAAGTGAGGTATGCCTATATCTTGCTGAATATCCATGTGCACTTGAAAAGAATGTGTAGACTGAAGTTTTTTGGCACAATATCATACAAATGTTATGTATAGTTGGTTGATAGTGTAGTTTAAATATCTATATTTTTAATCTAGTTTTTCTATTATTTAAAATGCAGTGTTTAAGCCTCCAAAAATGATTGGGATTTGTCAATGTCTTCCTCGAAGCTTGTCAATTTTTACTTCATATGTTTTGATGTTTTGTTATTAATTATATATAGTTTTAAACTTGTATGTTTTCCTCATGAGTTGACCCTTTTATCACTATGAAAGAGCTGTTTCTGGTAATAATCTTTGCCTTGATTTCTACTTTTTCTGATATCAATACAGCAGAAACTTTCTTACGCTGCGTGTTTAAGTGCTATATGTTTTCTAGCTTTTACTTTAAACTTGTCTTTTTATGTTGTGCTCCTGCATGTAATGAGTCTTCCCTACCCCAACCCACAGATGCTAAGAATTATTTCATTTTGTTTTACTTTTTGATTTTCATTAACATTTTTAACAATAAGGTATTTTTAAATTAAGGTACGTACATTGTGGTTTTTTTAGACATAATGCTATTGTACACTTAACAAAACATAAGCATAGTGTAAACATAACTTTTATATGCACTGAGAATCCAAATAAATCATTTGGTTTGCTTTATTGCAATATTTGCTTTATTGCAGTGGTCTGGAACTGAACCCACAATATCTCCAAGGTATGCCTGTAGATAATATTCAGTGACATAGAGCAATTCTCACTAACTTTTAAAGATTTAAAATTATTACAAAGCATATTTTTCTGACCACTGAATTACATGCAAAAACAATAATGGTGATATAGCAAAAAATCCCAAACATTTGGAAATTAAACAATACACTGCCAAAAAATATGTCAGAAAAGGAGTCACAGTTGAAATTAGAAAATGTCTAATTGATTAATACAACATATTAAATTATAAGTTGTCTATGTAGTAATCCATAAGAGAACTTTATAGAATTCAGTTACTGTATTATGAGGAAACAAAGGCACATAATCAAGTATTTATGGCTCTACTAACAAATTTTAGGAAAAAGAAAACAAATTTTTAAAAAAGGAGACAATAGATAATACTATAAGTAAAAATCAATGTAATAAAATGCAGACAAGTAAAATCAAAAAAGAAAAGAATGATTCTTGGAAAAGATTAATGATAACCATTAATAATAGTAATTTAAGAAAAGTAAGGGAGAAAAAAACTGAGGTCTAGTATCAGGAATGAAAGAATCCAATCACTATAGGTTGTACACATACATACATACATATGAGTGTATGGAAATATTGTGAACAGGGAATATGAGCAACTTTATGCCAATAAATCTGACAGTGTGGGCAAAGTTTACAAATTCCTTAGAAACATAGCCTTCTAAACATTGACAAAAGATTACGTGGGAAACCTAGAGAACTCTGTATCTGTCAAAGGTATTCGTATGTAACCACTAACCTCCCTAAAAAGAAAACACTGGTGCCAAAGGTTTTCCTCATGAAGTATTATCAAACACTTAGGAAAAAATCATTTTAAAAACTGCCACAAAATCTTTCAGAACATAGAAGATAAGTGATCATTTATGAGGAAGCATAACCCTCATAGACCTCACATCAAAAATAGAAAAGGATATTACAAGAAAATAAAATTAAGAATATATAGACATATAAGTCTATATATAGAATATACAGACATAAGAATATATAGACATAAAAATTCTTAACAAAAAATTAGCAAGTGGAATCCAGAAACAGCAGATTAACATCATGAGCAAGTGTATTTTCTCCCAGGAAGGAAAGGTTGGTTTAACATTCAAAAACCAATTAACAAATTTCATCATATTAACAAAGTAAAAGAGAAAAATGTTTTGATGGTAATAGATGCAGAAAAAGCACTTGGTTAACTGCAAAACACATTTATGATTACAAAAACCTCTGTCTGATAAAAGCTATCTATGAAACCATAGCTAATACCACACTTACGTGTTGAAAGACCTAATTCTTTCCCTCCAACTGCGGGAACAAGGTAAAGATGTCCACTTTCACTATTTTCATTTCACCTTGTACTATGGGCCCAGCTAAAACAGGAATGCTAGAAAGAATTTAAAAGACATAAAGATTCTCAAGAAAGAAGAAAATCTCTGTTCAAGTTTCCATGGTTATTTAAGTAGAATAATAAGGCATCTATGGGAAAATATTTGAACTTTTAAGTAAATTTAACAAAGAAATCATACAAATTCTAGAATTGCTCAATATTATTAGCAAATAGTTTTAAATAAAATTTTATTTTAAAACATTTATAAAACCATCCAAGCATATAAACTATTGAGAGCTACATATAACAAATAATATACAAAAGATTTACTCTAAAATTTACTAGGAAAATATATGAAAGAAATTAAAGGCATAATAAATAGAGAGATATGCCATTTTTATTTTAAAAGATTCACTATTGTTATGGTGCCAGTTTTTTTCAAAAAAAAATGTAGATTTAATATAACCCCAGTGAAAATTCTAGCAGACATTTTTGTGGAAATTGACAAGATTTTTGTATAATTTATTTGGAAATGCAAAGAACCTAAAATAACTTAAGCAGTCTTACAAAGAAGAACTTAATAACTTAAGCAATCTTACAAAGAAGTTGGAAGACTTAAAATATTTGTTTTACGAAATTACTATGAAGTCACTGTAATAAAGGTAGTATTTATTTATTTATTTACTTTTATCTGAAGTATAGTTGCCATACAATGTTTTATTAGTTTCAGGTGTAGAACATAGTGATTCAACAATTCTATGCTTTATTCAATGCTCACCACAGAAAGTGTAGTCACCATCTGTCACCACACAAAGTTATTACAATATCTTTTTACTATATTCACCATGCTGTACTTTTCATTTCTGTGACTTATTTATAGCTAGAAGTTTATACCTCTTAATCCCCTTCATCTATTTCACCCAAGGTAGTGTAGTTTTGATAAAAGGATGGACAAATGTATCTTTAAAACATAATAGAGATTCTAGAAATAGACTGACATATATTCAATCAAATAATTTTTATGGAGTATGCTATTGTCTTCACTTTATTTTATTTTTATTTAAATTAAATTAATTAACATATATTGTACTACTGGTTTCAGAGGTAGAGATCAATGATTCATCAGTCTTATATAATAACCAGGGCTCATTACATCCCATGCCCTCCTTAATGTTCATCACCCAGTTTCCCCATCTACCCACTCCTCTCCCTTCCAGCAACCCACAGTTTGTTTCCTATGATTGAGTCTCTTATGTTTGTCAAGCAAATAATTTTTGAGAAAGAAGCCAAATCAATTTAAGGAAGAAAGGAAAAGAAAATCTTTTTTAAAAAATTGTACTTAAATATCTGTTAGCTTTATGGAAAAAAACTAAATATCTACCTCACACTGTACATAAGTATTAATTTATATAGATGATAGAGCTAAATTTTAAAACTAAAAGTCTAAGTAAAAAAAAAAAAAGAATATCCAAGAGTATCCTCACAAACTTTCAGTAGGCAAAGAACCTAAGTAAAATATAGGAAGGACTACAAATTATTTTTAAAAAATGAAAACTAGTAATGCAACAAAACTAAAAACTTCTGGGCATTATTAAGAAAATAAATAGGAAAATATTAATTAGAAAGTTTTTCACAATATTTTGATGTGATTTAAATATATAATATACAGAGAAATCCTATAATTCAATAGTGGAAAGACAAGTATCACCCCCTTCATCAAAATATTTGACAAAAGACTTGAGGAAACATTTCAAAAAGAAGACATATGAATGGATAATAAGCACATGAAAAAAGTGCTCATCATTAGTCATCACAGAAATGCAAATTAAAACTGCAAGGAGATACCACTACTAACCTACTAAAATAGCACAGTTTAAAGAGAATGGAAGCACCAAATGTTGGTGATGATATGGAACAAAAGAACTCTCAGAAATTACTAATGGAGTGGAAAAAGGTATAGCCTGCCATTTACCGCAGGAATTCCACTCATAGATATTTACTCATGAGAAATAAAAACATATTCTCAATATGACATACATATGACTGTGCATAGCAACTTTACTCATAAGGGCCACAAACTTAAAACAACTTAAGTGTTTAGTAACAGGAAAATAAATATGCAATGTGTGGTATATTCACACAAAAGAATACTACTAACTATTGACCCTCCCAGCATGGACGAATCTCAGAAACCGTATTTTTAGGTAAAGTAGGCAGACACAAAAAATGTGTGCATGCTGTGTGATTTCATTTACATGAAACTCTAGAACAGGTAAAACTAATCTGTGGTGATCTAAGTCAGAACAGAGATGTGGAAGTAGAGCTGGAGTTGACAAAGGGACACAGTGTATGAGTTGTGTGGTTATATCTATTTGTCAAAATTCATTACACTGAGCACTTAAGGTCTTTACATTGTACTGTACTTAGACTATAGTTTTCTTTAAAAATTACTATAAAAATGCACATATGTATATGATTTGAACAGATATTTTACAAATGAAAACATGAATAGCAAATAAGTAAATGAAAAAAAGTAGTCAGAGACATTAGCTATCAAGGAAACACAAATTAAAACCACAAGATACCACTGTCCATCTACTAAAATAACTAAATATGCCTGCATTTATAGATAGACACATACATATATGGACATAAGTATGTATGTACACACACACATATTCACACATATTTGTTAATTATGTATAAACATCCTTAATTACCTCCCTAGAAAAAAATTATTTAAAAAAAATGTTGGGTACATATTCAGGATTAATTTTGAGTGGCCAATTATTCCCCAGAAGTTTAGTATCTGTCTATACATAAATATATATTTCCATTAGAAGTAAAAAAGAATTGGGGCACCTGGGTGGCTCAGTGGGTTAAGCCTCTGCCTTTGGCTCAGGTCACGATCTCGAGATCGAGCCCCACATCAGGCTCTCTGCTCAACAGGGAGCCTGCTTCCCCCTCTCTCTGCCTGCCTCTCTGCCTACTTGTGATCTCTGTCTGCCAAATAAATAAATAAATAAATATTTTTAAAAAAGACGTAAACAAGAATTTTTTATTCATTGTATTCATTTTTCTTTATCCTAAAAGTATTTTACTCTTGTTTGTTTACTTTTTAAACCTTTGCCAATTTGACATTTAATAGGGCAAAAATAAATTTTGTTCATTTTTAAGTTAATTAATGAATGACCTGAAATACTTTTTCATTTGTTTATTGAGCATAATATTTGTTGTATTGTTATCAACTTATGTTCTTGCTCATTTTTCTCTAAAGATGCTCTTCTGTTTTCTTTTATTCAGTAACATTAAAAATATTAATCCATGGTCTCCAATAAATACTATACATAGTTTCCCAGTTTTGTGTTTTGTACTTGGATATTTTTGGCATTTATTCAAATTTATTACTCTTTTCCTTTATGATTTCTTACTTGGTGTCAAGTTTATAAAGGCCTTCCTGGACCCCAAAATATATAAATATTATTCTTATAGGTATTATTATTGCTTTTTTATGGTTTACACTTTTTATATTTATTTTTTATGAAGTCAGGAAATATACTCAGATCGGGAAAGTATGTATCTAAAGATCATGTTGTATTTTATTGAATTTAGTTCTTTACATGCAACTCTTCAAGCAATAAAGGTAGAGGCCACTTTTAGGCAACAGGCTTGAGCAATGGAAACCTGATGGAGATAAAAAGGCCCACAGCAGCCACCCAGCTGAATGCAAACAGGTTCACTGAAATAGTTATAGGCCCTAACTGACCAATTACAACCAAGGCCAGCTCCTAAGATTATCAGAAAAGAGAAAATTCCATAAGGCCCCATGCTCCTTCACTCTGCCCTAACTGTGGTCCCTCACAACCTCCTCCTCACAGTCTCTCCTTTGCTGTCCTGCCTGCCATGTCCCTGTGGTATATTCAATAAACTTCTATTGCCCTTGGTAGCCCTTACCAGGAGGCTTTGTGGGGACACCTCCCCCTACATTTGGTGGACCCTATGCAGGGAGACTTTGTCGGCCTTGGGCTTTCCCTGGATTCTCCAGGAATTTCTCGAGACTATGCCTTGCTGGACTGAGTCTAGTATTCCTTGGGGAACTGACAAGCCACAACTGATGTTATTCCTCTGTGAGGATCTCTGGTGTCATCTAAAGGTTTGAGGGCAGACAGCCTGTACCTATGAGGGCAAAGGACCCCTTTATTCTTCTCCCTCCCTCCATCTGCAGCTCACCCGGGGTCAATCTGCACAAATTAGGGACTTGGCACCTTTTCATGATGCTGGCTGGTTTTCAGCTACCTGGCTTCTTTTGAACCCCTCCCCTTTTTGTTTTGTTCCCACAGGTCAAGTCGCCATCTTGATCTATGGGCAAAATACATTCCAGTGTATCTGAGTGGTGAGTGGTGAGTCCTGCCCCTCCCTTTCTGACACAGTTTTTGACACAGGTGTCTGGCTCTCTGTGTTGCAGGGGACCCAACAGAAAGTGCCATTGCTATTTGCTGCAACCTGCTCCTTGGTAGGATGCTCCAGAAGAATCAGTAGCCCTCCTTTCTGAGGTCAGCAGGACTCCCTGACTGAAATCATGACCATTAGATTGAACTCCATTCCGTTTGGCGGGATGCCCCTGTGAGAATCAGTGGTTGATCACTCCCACTATGGGACAAACACCCTCTATTCCTTTGGACTCACAGTTGGGTTATATTCTTAATAACTGGAATATATTTGACCTCTAAGACCTAAGGAAAAAAAATATCTCATCTTTTTATTACGTTTCCTGGTCTTAATACAAACTCCCACATTTAGAGGTACAACACTTCCATGGAACTCTTTTCTGTAATACTATTTTCCAGCTTGACCTCTCCAAATGGGGAGAGGTCTCATATGTGCAAGGCTTCAATCATTGTCCCAAAACCCCAAACTCTGCAAAAACCATAGAATGTGCTCTTGCTCAGTTTCATGGTCATCTGACCCTGTGGATAGCTATTAAACCTGAAACTTGAAGTTTTGCTAAATTCAATGATAAATTGGATTGAATTCATTGGATATTTGTCTTTTCCAAATAAAATAAAATACTAAAGCATTGATTACTGAACATAAGTTCTTTGACTTCTTATTGCAGAGAAACTAAAGATACTTGGATCTGTTGGAAAATGTGCTTTGTGCTTTATTGGAAGACTGTACTATGAAAAATGTGTGTTCCTAAAAATTATGAAATATATTCATTAATTTGCCATCTAAAGAATTCTAGTATAACAATTCACAATTGGTTACTACTTGGTTTTCACTGGAGACTATGGTTTCTAAGAGTTAGAATTCTGCTAAATGTAATTAAGACTGATAGAAATAAGGAAAACAATTCTGTATGTAGGAAAGCAAGAGATGTGTAATAAAGATATAAGGACTCTCAAACTCAACACCTAAAAAAAACAAATAATCAAGTCAAAAAATGGACAGAAGACATGGACAGACACTTCTCCAAGGAAGACATACAAATGGCTAACAGACACATGAAAAAATGTTCAACATCATTAGCCATCAGGGAAATTCAAACCAAAACTGTATTGAGATATCACTTAATACCAGTTAGAATGGCAAACATTGACAAGACAAGAAACAAAAAATGTTGGAGAAGTTGCAGAGAAAGGGGAACACTTTTAAACTGTTGATGGGAACACATGTTGGTACCGCCACTTTGGAAAACAGTGTGGGAGTTCCCCAAAGAGTTAAAAATAGAGCTACCCTATGACCCAGCAACTGCAATACTGGGTATTTACCCCAAAGATACAGATGTCGTGAAAAGAAGGGCCATATGCACCCCAATATACATAGCAGCACAGCCCATGATATCCAAACTAGAAGGAGCCAAGATCCCCTTCATAAGACAAATGGATAAAGAAGACATGGTCCATATACACCATGGAATATTACTCCGCTATCAGAAAGGATGAATACCCAACATTTGCATCAACATGAATGGAACTGGAGGAGCTTATGCTAAGTGAGATAAATCAAACAGAGAAAGACAATTGTCATCTGGTTTCACTTATTTGTGGAACATAAGGAATAACATGGAAGACATTAGGAGAAGGAAGGGGGAAATGAAGGGGGGAAAATCAGAGGGGAAGATGAACCATGAAAGATGACAGACTCCAGGAATCAAACTGAGGGTTTTAGGGGGTGGGGGATGGGTGAGCCTGGGGATGGGTATTTAGGAGGGCAAGTATTGCAATGAAGCATTGGGTGTTATATATAATGAATCATGGAACACTACATCAAAAACTAATGATGTATTGTATGGTTACTAACATAACAAAATAAAAAATAATTAATTTAAAAAAAAGAAAGATGTAAGAATTGGGAACACATTTTGTTGAGGGAAAAGAAGGTAATTTTCTCCTAAAATTTAACTGGTCATTGGTGAGAAAAGACTTTGGACAAGATCTGAATGCAAAAGAAAGTTGTAAAAGTTTTGTGAATGGAAATCTTTGGAATGGAATTTTGAGTGGTCAGGTAGGACTAAGGTTGAATGAATGGATTTTAAGTACACTAGCATAAGACTAAAATTCTGCTTTCCTTCTGTTAAAAAGACTAAGTTTTCTCATATTTTTGGACCACTTCTGACAAGAAAATGTATACAAAGGTTTTTTCTTTTTTCTTTGCCCAGAAAACCAACTTTTTATGTTTTATCTTTATCAGTTCTTTGAGATCCATAATCCTTTTTAGGTATGTTCTTTAAAACTTTCTAAGGTTCTTAACAAATTTCCCCAAGACTTACCTCGTCACAGAAATAACTGAATTTATTTGTCAATTGCATTATAATGAACTTTCATTTCAGATCTTTTTTTTTTTTTAAGATGTTATTCATTTATTTGAGAGAGAGAGAAAGCATGCATGGAGTGGGGTGGAGGGGCAGTGGGAGGGGGGGAAGTAGACTCCCTGTGGAGCCTAGTGGGGCTCCATCCTAGGACCCCAAGATCATGCCCTGAACCGAAGGCCAATGCTTAACCAACTGAGCCACCCAGGTGCCCATCTCATATCAGATCTTTAACTGTGTCCATTTTTTATTTTTTTGTCATTTGTAGTTATTGTTCTGATGGTCTTGCAAAATGAATTTTAACCTCAAGGAATTCATGTAAAGGACTTTTTTGTGTGTGACAAATACGAGGTTTTTGTGTTGGTGGTGGGCTTTTTTTGACTAATACAGGTTTTTTGTTTGTTTGTTTTGGGGTTTTTTTGTTTGTTTGTTTTGTGTTGTTTTTTTTTTTATTTTGATATCTTTAAGATCACTACACTGGACTGGGTAAGAATTTCCAGAACTAAGGAGAAAAGGTGTGTCAAACAGGATAAGTATTAGTAACATGAGACTAAATGAAATGAGGAAGATTATTATAGTGTTTGTGACTCTTGTTTGAAACATTGCTCATTCTCTAATGTTTGCTCTTCCAGGTTAAGGAAACTTTCTCTTAAGATATGCATGACATATAGAAATATGATAAAATGTTCCTTTATGAAAAAAATTGAAGCATTTAACTTTGCTTCCTACCTTTGAAATTCAGAAACTCTCAATGAGTGTTCTTTCTTTCATGGAAATTTTAGTTATTTGCATAAGTTCAACAAAAACCTGTTCTCCTTGTAACAGGACACTGTTGGAAAACCTTACTTATTTTACCAAGGCTTTGACTGGAATGTCATATTTGAGAGACAGACATAAACTCAGATATGACAAGACAGCTTTAAGGAACCAAGGTTGACTTTATGGAGTCAATAAAGCCCCTTGGAAATGTTGGCTTGATACCTTGCTTACAAAGTTCCCAGCAGCCTTAACAGATGAATAAAGAATGTCACTTCCTGGCAGGTGCAGGAACCTCATGATATTTTTGGGACATCAAAAAAAGGAATTCACCCAAATCTACAGTTATTGCAGGCATGTCTGATAGCAAGTATTTGGCTTGGCTTCTGGCCTTGAGAGTCTACTGAAAGTTCAATCTAGAGATTTCTTTTCTTTTTCTTTCTTTCTTTCTTTTTTTTTTTTTAATTTATTTGTGAGAGAGAGTGAGAGAAAGCATGAGTGGTGGAGAGGCAGATGGGGAGGGAGAGGAAGACTTCCCCACTGAGCAGGGACCTTGACATGGGGCTTAATCTCAGGACCCCGGGACCATGACTTGAGCCAGAAGCAGCAATTTAACCGACTGAGCCACCCAAGCTCCCCTAGAGATTTCTTATAAAAGATTTCAGCAAAACAGATTTTAAAATTATCTATATAATCAATCACTTCTTGTTGGGCTTATATAAATAACTAGACCAAGTTCGTTAAAAGTGGACTTGTTTTTAAATGAATTAGTCTTGAATTGGTTATCTCTGATTAAAAATGACAGTGATTTTAGGGAGTAAATTTTCAATAACATACCTCTGCAGATATTAAATTCTAGTTTTGATTGTTTTTGAATATTTGTTGTTTCCCTAAGCTTGACAATGTGAGGTAAACTTCAGAGAATTTGCCACAATAGCCCATGTATATGCAGTCTTCATGCTTGTTATTCTGTGGGGATAATAACATATGATTAATTGAACAGCTAGAAAATGGGATGGATTCCACAACAATTGTATAACTTGACTATCACCTTGACCAATCCTGTGGGTCTGGGATGACAATAATCTCTTCCTAAAAGCCAAACTGTACCCTACTTCATGGGGTTAACTATGGACTTGTGGAAATAACGTATGCCCACTTTCTTATGATTGGATTGGATGATGCACTTGGCATTGCCCATATCCCTAGACAAGTCTGCTCCCACTTGCCAGTGATTCCTTGTAATTAGGATATTGTTAAAGCTGGACATCAAACAAAGAGGGCCTCTTGATGGTTTTATCCCTTAGCTATACTTATCCCAGAAGCTTCCTCTATTGATATAAAATTATAAATAGGGACTTTGGCCAAGCAAACAGTGGCCATCTTTACCTAATTCAAAAGTTGCACCTCCAAAACTGATTAACCCCTGATAACTTGACTACAGCTGAAGGAGGAACTTATGGTTTATTAAAAGTGTTGTGTATATACTCCAGATTACCACAAAAATGTGACAGGGTTATTAGAAGACATAACTACTCAAACTGGCACTTTAAACAATCCCTCTCTTTCCTTTAATGATTAGTTAAACTCCAAGACTAGAGGAGGATTTTGGTCAACTATGAAAAGTCTTTTATTTGTGATTCTCTTTCTGACAATCATCATCATCATCGTCATCATCTTACGTTGGTTTTTCAATGTCTTTTCACCTGGGCTGAGGTTTCTTCACTTCCATAAATTCAGCCCAACAGATGATCCTTTTTATTCATATATTTCTTGGATTCATTTGCCTCTGCCTTTTTTAATGCCTACATATAAATTCCCAATGGACCAGTGTTGACCCATAGATAGGGACATCTCGATACCCCTCATTCAGCAGGAAGAAGCTACTGAAAATGAGACCTCTGCCCAAATAACAAAGATTTGTCAACCTCAATCTGTTGGGGAATTTAGAGACAACTTTTAGGCAACTGGCTTGAGCAATGGAAACTTGATCAATGCAGAAGGGTCCACAGTGTTCCCCAGCTTAATGCAAACAAGCTCATTAAGCAACCGAAGTCAAAACTGCCATAGGCCTTAACTGACCAATTACAACCAAGCCAGATCCTAAGATTACCAAAAAAGGGAACATTCCATAAGTCCCCAAACTTCCTCACTCCACCCTATTGCTATGGTCCCTCACCACCTTCTCCTTACAGTCTCTGTTTTGCTGTCCTACCTGCCACTTTACTGTGTACTCAGTAATCTTCTATCTCCTTTGTTCTGCCTGGGGTGAATTATTGACCACCCCTCCCTCCCCACCATGCATACACCACTAGCTTTTACCAGATTGGGTTTCCCCACATTTGGGGGCCACCGTCTGATCAGGAGAGACACTACAGTATACTCTTCCCTTCTTCTCCTCCACAGGGGTTTGAAATCTAGCATATACATACTTACAAATGTAATATATGTGGGCAAAGAATATTATTTGCCACACCACCCAGTTGGTAAAACTGTCTGAACTTTATAAGAAGGCAAAGTCTAACCACTTTATTAACTTTAAATAATTCAACAAGCAAAATGGCTGAATTTTTTTTTTCCATATTGTGCTTCAAATTGAAACTATGCCTATTAGCAAGAAGAATTTGTGCTTTGTTCTCTGCTAATCAGAGCCCCTAACAATATCATTATTTCCCTCAATATTATTTTTTGCCTCATGGAATTAAATGAATTAGTACATTTTCAACACTCAATTATCTTTATTGTGCAAAAATATTATGCAGCTAATGAAAACATTTAACTAGTTTTGTTACATAATCAAATCATCATGTTCTGCATTACATTTTTCAGTGCATTTTGCATAATGAGGGTTAGAATCAACTAGGGAGAACACACTCTAATGCCATTTTAGAAAATGTTTGATTATGTGCTGTGCTAAAGTGTTTTACCCTGACCCAATAGGCCAGTTTCCAGGTTCATTTAACCTTAGCATCTAAAAAAAGGCTTCCTGCAGGCATACCATTGAATATCAAAAGCAGGGTCATTCTTGCCTTGTACATATGAATGCTTCTTGACAAGAAAAAAAGATTGAGACAGACCTCCATTCCAAAATTTCCAGTGAAGTGTTTTCAGATGTTAACAATTATGTTTCCACAACTTTGATTTGAACTGATGACCTTGGTGTTGATGTTTCTATAACCCAATTAATTACTAATTACTGATTCCTTTAGTTTTAATCTGCCCTTTAAATATTCAGTATAATAGTTCCAGGTAGTAAAATTAAAAGTGTTTCTTACTGATTTCAATGAGAAAGACTTGCTCTGGAGATTGCTTCCTGTTGCAAGATTTGTAACCAATCAATCTGAAAGAAAAGCTTTTTATGGAGATGATTAAAGAATTGTAGTTGCTTGTTGGGTTGAACAACTTAGAGTATAATTAGCAGTTTTTGATCTTTAAAGTGTTACACTGCTTACATCCTACTCAAAGTAATAGGCAAAATGCCTACAGTGACCTTTCAGGCCTAATATGACCTTGACCCTTATAACATTGACCTCACTTCCTACAATTTACCTAATCATTCTGTCACAGTCACAATGACCATCTGCTGTTCTTGGAACAAAGGAGAACTTTTCCCACTCATTGTTTTTGCACATGTTGTTCCCTTTCTCTGAAATACTCTTCCCCAGAAATCCTCATATTCAGTTCTTCACTTGCCTTAGGTATCTGCTCAAATACCACCTAATATAAAATAATATTATGTAAAATAACAGTGTTTTTCCCCATAGAAGTAATCATCATATTTGTCATACCATATATATGGTATATATAAAAAGATATATATAAGATATATATTATACATATAATATAAATGTTATATATTTATATAAAATTTTTTTGTTCACTTATGTATTCTCAATCCTAAAATGACATACTTAACCTCTTTAGGCATTAAACAAGTATTTGTTTAAATTAATAAATATTAAAAAGTAAATTAATAAAAATTAATAAAAATGTACTCAGTCAACAAAACCAAATACCCAAAGATCTCATCTATTTCTCTTTCCTTCTCTATCACCAGATGGAAGATCACATGAGTAATAGAAGTAAGTGATGGAACAAATTAAAGAAAGTTCTACTAGTAAATTTTTCTGACACTTTTTACTCTAAATCTTAATTTTAGAAAAGAGAAAACACATATCAGATAGGTCTTGATTATGTTATCTCTCTGCACAAACTTTTCTTTCAGCTCTGCTGAAACATAATACCTCAAGCAAAATAAGTTCTCTTTTATATCTGGCTTTAATGATGCTTTTTCCAAACCTTCTAGCACATAATCACATTGTTCTATAATCATTTATTTATGTACTGAACTCTGTTACCATTCCATGAACTCACTGAGGGCAGGATTCATGATTTACCCATCTCCATGACTCTAAACTACAGTTTATAAATACATGGGAAGTGAACAAATTAACATGTCTCCATTTTAGCAGTTTGGGATCACGTGAAAATTGCCCAAATCTTTCCTTAACTAGGACACCACAAATTCCCAAATTGTAGTTATTTATTTATTTATTTATTAAATTTTTAAAGACATTCATTTATTTGGAGGGGGGGAGGGCAAGAGGGAGGAGAGACAGTCTTAAGCAGACTCTGCACTGAGCATGAAGCCTGAGACACAGGGCTCAATCTCAGGACCCCGAGCTCAGGACCTGAACCAAAAGGAAGAGTTGGAGGCATAACCAAATAAGCCACCTAGGGACCCCTCCTAAATTACAGTTAATACAATATCTTATCAGGAAGTCTACTGAATTTTCTAAATAGTTCTTTCCCTTTGGTTATTCACTATGCTGGGAATTAAGCTAAATTAAAAATTAATAACTGCTCCAGTCCTGAAAATCTCCCCATTCTCATGATTAAAAAAATAATAATAATAATCAAGTTTCTCCCATGAACATGCCTGGGGAGGAAAAGGAAAAAAAGGATTCTCAAGTGTGATCTTCTGAATCTCCATTCAGGAGAAAGAAATGCTTTCTTCCATCTTATCCTTCCAACTCCAAATACTGCTTAGCACCAATCAGTGGTGCCAAGCACAGACTGGGTGTACTGTTTGTGATCTTAAATTGCTTTGCTTTTGTAAATATTGCTATTGCTCTGGATGCTGTCATTGTTGGAGCTTATCCCTCCATTAGAAGCTGATTATTCTTTTACTACCTTTTACTGAGAACCAAAACATTATTTTCCTGCCAACTGTGAACACAGAGAAGCTCACTCTTTACCACCAAAGTATGGTTTAGCACCATATCATTCCCAGTCTCTCACCACCTAGATATACGTGCAAACTAATGATGAGTTTGTAAAGGGCAACTGGCGATTTCTCTTTCTCTGTCAAGGAGAGAGAGAGAGAGAATTCTCTATAATTTTTTTTTCCTATTGAAACTCACACTCAGGTCTGTCCAACAACATACCTGGTCTTTGTTTTCCCATGTGGTAGCTAAGGGTTCAGAACTTTCACCACCTTACATTAGGAAACCTCTGTTGCGCCATCCTTAGAAGCTGAATGGGAAAAACTGTTAAATCTTCTTCGTGTTGCCCATTTCATTACTCTAGATCTCTTGAGTCCCTTAGTTTATAGATTGAAAAACCCACCAAAAAACCCTTCTTATTCTCAACTATTTTGACTTTATTCTTGCTCCTCTGTTGGGAATGAGGAGTTGGGGAGAAAGGGGGTCAATGCTGCCTTTCAAAACATCTTTTTCCCCTAAAGTGGATCTTGATGTTTGTCTCCAAAAATTGTCTGACTCACCTTCAAGATCAAGTGGGTAGACAACAAGACATTGGTTCATAGTGAACCCAGGCTTTGTTAGGCAGAATGAGTTTGAATCATGGTTCTGACACTAACAAGCTCTATAACTGAGGAGTTGTTACCTAATTTTTCTAATTCTTAGATTTTCCTTCCATAAACTGGGGAAAACAATGTACCTATTTCAAAAAGTGTCCCTTGTTTATAATGAGATTTCAATATTTTCTTTTGTTATTAACAAAATTTATATTTTATTATTATGTCAGTAGTAATCAAAATTCCCTTCTATCATTTATTGATTAGGGTACTGATAAGGAAGAAAATCAATCACATTTCATGGTAGCAATGTGTTTTTTTTTATTTGGATTTTAACATTTAAGCTCTTGGGCATATTGTAATCTGATAAACTGTCACTGCTCCCCATATCTATATACTACAAAGCTGAATATAAATTAAATATGTTTGTTTTTTTCTCTGTATAAACTACTATTTTATACCTATAAGAAACGTGAGCTATCAAATTAAAGCAGATCATCAGATATTTGGCTTTAGAATATTTTCAATATTTCAATATATTTTAGGATATTTTCAAGGTTTCAACAAATCCTTACAACTGAATGATGTTGAATTTCTAGAGAAATAATTTTCACTCTGGTAAAAATTTTACTCTGATTAATTTTATTGGATGCTCTGGTTAAAAATGATTAGTCCATAAGCTTACCCTGGAATTAAAATGTTTATTTCCAAAAAAGCTAAGTACTAAGTGGCTTTCCCCCAAATATTTGTTGAATAAAAAAATAAATAACTGCATAATGAAAAAATAAAAGCCAAAGTTTTAACATAAACATTGAAACTTGTCTTAATAAGAACTATCTAAGGTAGTAAATGATAGAGTACATTTTCCAAGAACTCCTATTCACACGTACTTCACTCCAAAATTTCCATCAGCCTCACTTCATATGGCATATATTAAGGTCATAGCCTCAAGTGCAAGGGACTCTTATACAACTAGAAAAGTTGAACAATTCTGATGTAGAAAAATTTAGAAATCCTGACGTTGCCATTTATTTCCCAAATATTTTGCATTAGTTGTATGATCACCATTCAACTAGACTCTACGATTTGATAGCTCATGATGAACATACCTGATTAGGAGCCCAGAGTAGATAGAGTTGATGGCATTTACTCCTTGATTTGAAATATAAACTCTGTTGTGTGTAGCAGTGGGCCAATTAGACACATAAGAATAGAAGGTTGCTGTAGACTGAATTCATATGTTGAAACCTAATTCTCAATGTAATCATATTAGGAGCTTTGGGGGACTTAATGGGGAAGGGTGGGGCCTTTGGGAGGTTATTAGGTCTTGAAGGTGGAGCTCTCATGGAAGGAATTGGTGCCCTTATAAAAGAAATTTCAAAGAACTCCCTTATTTCTTCCACAATGGGAGGACACAGCAATAAGACAACTGTTTATGAACCAGAAAGTGGCTCTCACCAGAAACCAAATCTGCCAGTGCCATCATCTTGAGCTGCCTTGCCTCCAGAGCTGTGAAAAATAAGTATTTGTTGTTAAATCACCCAACATGTATTTTTGTAATAGCAGCCTAAATGAACAAGACCAAAGCCAGTCCACAGAATTCCCTTTCCCTAAAACAAGGCCTTTCCCTTTGAATATATTTAACCACCTAACATCTGAAATTGCTGCTACCTTGTAGGAAACCAGAAGATGAGTAAGGTTTCTATGTTTTCCATGCAAAGGGGATTACTTTTCTATAACATACAAGGTAATATTTGCTTCAAACATTCCTATCTCTACCATTAACAATTTCCTCAGTAGAATATTGTATTACTTGAAGATCTCCAGAGAAACAAATGGGATATGTGTGTGTACACATATATAATAGCTTGTATAAATATTCAAGATATAATAGGATATATATGCTTATATGCACACACATATATAGGCCAATGCTTTAGTTCCACTTCAAAGGCCAAGAAGGCATAAGACCCAGGAAGAGCCAATGTTTCATTTCCAGTCCAAAGGTAGGAAGAAGCCAGTGTCTCAGTTAGAAGGCCATCAGGCAGAAAGAATTCTCTCTTTCTGGGAGTAAAGTAAGGCTTTTTGGTCTATTTAGGTCTTCAATTGATTAGACAAGTGCCCCCCCCCCACCCCCCGCAAACACACACACGCAAACACACTATGAAGGGTAATCTGCTTTACTCAGTCTACAAAGTTAAGTGTTAATCTTATAAAAACAACCTCACTGGCCCACCAAAAATAATCTTTTACCATATATCTAAGCAACCCGTGGCACAGTGAAGTTGACACATTAAATTAACCATTATAATATATAGATAAAAAGGATGTATTTTAAGAAATTGATTCATGTCCCTACACCTAAAAGAGCTGGAGAAAGAACAAGAAAGAGAGCCTAAACCCAGCAAGAGAAGAGAAATCATAAAGATCAGAGCAGAAATCAATGAAATAGAAACCAAAAAAACAATAGAACAAATCAACGAAACTAGGAGCTGGTTCTTTGAAAGAATTAATAAGATTGATAAACCCCTGGCCAGACTTATCAAAAAGAAAAGAGAAAGGACCCTAATAAATAAAATCATGAATGAAAGAGGAGAAATCACAACTAACACCAAAGAAATACAAACATTTATAAAAACATACTATGAGAAACTCTACGCCAACAAATTTGACAATCTGGAAGAAATGAATGCATTCCTAGAGACATATAAACTACCAGAACTGAACCAGGATGAAGTAGAAAACCTGACAGACCCATAACCAGTAAGGAGATTGAAACAGTCATCAAAAATCTCCAAACAAACAAAAGCCCAGGGCCAGATGGTTTCCCAGGGGTATTCTACCAAACATTTAAAGAAGAATTAATTCCTTTTCTCCTGAAACTGTTCCAAAAAATAGAAATGGAAGGAAAACTTCCAAACTCATTTTATGAGGCCAGCATCACCTTGATCCCAAAACCAGACAAGGATCCCATCAAAAAAGAGAATTACAGACCAATATCCTTGATGAATACAGATGCAAAAATTCTCAACAAAATACTAGCCAATAGGATTCAACAGTACATTAAAAGGATTATTCACCACGACCAAGTGGGATTTATGCCAGGGCTGCAAGGTTGGTTCAACATCCGCAAATCAATCAATGTGATACAACACATTAATAAAAGAAAGAACAAGAACCACATGATACTCTCAATAGATGCTGAAAAAGCATTTGACAAAGTACAGCATTCCTTTCTGATCAAAACTCTTCAAAGTGTAGGGATAGAGGGCACATACCTCAATATTATCAAAGCCATCTATGAAAAACCCACCGCAAATATCATTCTCAATGGAGAAAAACTGAAAGCTTTTCCACTAAGGTAAGGAACACAGCAGGGATGTCCATTATCACCACTGCTATTCAAAATATTACTAGAAGTCCTAGCCTCAGCAATCAGACAACAAAAAGAAATTAAAGGCATCCAAATCGGCAAAGAAGAAGTCAAACTCTCACTCTTTGCAGATGATATGATACTCTATGTGGAAAACCCAAAAGACTCCACTCCAAAACTGCTAGAACTTGGACAGGAATTTAGTAAAGTGTCAGGATATAAAATCAATGCACAGAAATCAGTTGCATTTCTCTACACCAACAACAAGACAGAAGAAAGAGAAATTAAGGAGTCAATCCCATTTACAATTGCACCCACAACTATAAGATACCTAGGAATAAACCTAACCAAAGAGGCTAAGAATCTATACTCAGAAAACTATAAAGTACTCATGAAAGAAATTGAGGAAGACACAAAGAAATGGAAAAATGTTCCATGCTCCTGGATTGGAAGAACAAATATTGTGAAAATGTCTATGCTACCTAAAGCAATCT